>CM051692.1:12780643-13060643 GCA_028022725.1 Lycodopsis pacificus
CTGTCTCTCTCTCTCCTCTGTCTGTCTGTCTGTCTCTCTCTCTGGCTGTCTGTCTGTCTCTCTGTCTGTGTCGCTGTCTGTCTCTCTCTCTCTCTCTCTCTCTCTCTCTGTGTCTGTCTCTCTCTCTGTGTCTGTCTCTCTCTCTCTGTGTCTGTCTCTCTTTTTTTGCCTGACTCTGTGTCGCTGTCTGTCTCTCTCTCTCTGTGTCGCTCTTTTTTTGTCTGTCTCTATCTCTCTCTCGCTGTCTGTCTCTCTCTCTGTGTCTCTCGCTCTCTGTGTCGCTGTCTGTCTGTCTGTCTGTCTGTCTCTTAGCTGAGCATGATCTTTAATGGTTGTCTTTTCTGGCCGTTGTCTAAAAGTGTTCAGCCGTCTTTCCACTGACTGACTCGTCACATGGTCACTTAAAGAGCTCCAGCTTTAACCTCCTCGTGCAGCTTTCTATTCGTTCCAGACGGTAGTCTTTGCACATTTAATGAGACCGTCGGTGTCCGTCCACTTAACCTGATCTATTGAGAACGGTTGTGGACTCTTGCAGAGGAAAGGTTTTTCTGAAATGCAAAGTTTCGTCATTTCTTTCTGTGTAAGTGACTCATGGGGATGAAAACAAAAAGGCTGCAATGTGATGCTTTGTGTGAAGCGTACATGAAATGATGTCAGGCTGCCCTCCTGATGGAGTGAGTCCATGTTGTGATCATTTAAAACCTGCAGCTATATGGAAGAGTACAAAATCCAATATTGGTTGGTGCCGAAATTACTTCAAGTGATTTCCCTCCAAATGTTCAGTGTGACGATGTTTGACTTTCTCTAAGTGGATGTCTATAAAATAGATAATTAGTCATTTTAATCCGTATTGCAGACTCCTATTGTCCAGTTCAACACAAGCTGTTTGTGGTAATAAGTTAAAAGTGGAATAACTGAGATCACAGTGTTGTTATATGTTGCTTCCTTTTCAGCCAGCCTGACTGACTGATGAACGAAAAGATTTTACTTTTTCTTCATCGTTTTTCCTCATCTTTCATTTCAAAAAGCTGACAAAACAGTCAAAACACACTGCAGTGTGCCTGATAATCGCGTAACGATTGAGTTCCTCCTCATCGTGGGTTGGTTGGGATGCCTCCTCCTCCTGCTCTGTATTTACAACCTGGATTCAAGAAACACCTCGACAATCATACTGTCCGTTGAAACGCGTGTTCCCAAACCTCTACCGGTGGACACATTTGATACCGTTGCGCGGTGCACAACCCTGACCCTCGTTGTTTTGTCCGATATTGCAAAGTCAGTGGCTCGTGGGGTGTGGGAGCTCCTCGGTTCAACTGAACATGTGGAAGCAGAGCCCATGTGGCCCGGAGAAGAACCCCCTGTAGAGCGAGAAGAGACACAAACTGTAACAGCCCCCCAGGAGCAGCTGTGTAAAGAGCAACTTCTCTAAAGTGCTCCTCAGCAGGGGGGTCGCTAACAGATCTGGCCTCTTGGCCCTCGCCGTTTCACAGCCTCCATGTCTCCAGCGGTTGTTCCCTCTGCTGTGTTTTCACCATGAGGCCAGTGTGCCGATAACAAAGATTGTAAACATTTGTTTTTTGCAGCAACTCGCGTGCACTGTTGTCTGAGGAATACATTGAGGTCTGCACAATGCCCCCCCCCAGCCCGCTGGAGGATGTGCTTATCATATGAGCGTTACAGGTTGAGATGGTAGTACACAGGCTTGTGTCGTACTTGGATCTTTTATAAAATGTTACTCAAACAGGAGGAAATGGTGTGTTTGTGGGACTGTTTTCAGCAGTGGTGCTGTTGTGAGTATTTATTGTAGGAAATCAAAGTGATCTGGGACCTGTGTGTGGAGCTCAGGTCTCTCTTGGTCTTAACACAAAACCTACTCCATGACTAGTCCTTCCTACAGCTCTTTTTTGTTTTGCAGGATTGTGGGTGGATTTGAGGCCCTCACCGCCATGGAGAACGTGGAGAGTGATCCCAAATCAGACAAACCAAAGGTAGGCAGTAGTCATGTTTAAATTCCAGATGTTACTCACAAATGTTTCAGTGTAGAAATATTTCATCACAGGTTTTTTAATGAGTCACATTATCTGATTTTACTATCTTGAAATGTAGCGTTTAACCCGTGTAGAGTAGATTACAGACTGTAGGTCCAGTTTAAGTTCACGAGAGATCTCTGAACTCGCTCGTTAGAAGCAGAAGCAGCCATTCTGACTTTTCCATGCGGCATCCCGTCTAGTGTTGTCATTATTCTAAATTTCAAATAAGCTCTTAAAAGATGTATAAAATGCAAAATAAAGTATATAATAATACAAAGTATTTTTCCGAAGAACTCCAAGTAAATATTTGTCAAAGTGCCCTTAATGAAAGTCCACTTTCCCTCATTGTGTTTTCGTATTAATTATGTCTTCCAAAGCTTTGACCAGAGACGTCTTATTAATGGACATTTCCTAAAGTATCTGCCAGTGATTGGCATCTTTTCTCCCACACAGTCGCAGCACTTTGAATCATCGCCTTTTATAAAGTGTGCTTTCTGCTTTTGGGTAATAAAAAAAAAAAGAAAGAAGCAATTAGACACTCCATGTGTTTTAGAGCCCCTCATTGCTCTCCCTCTTCCCGAATCGGAACCTCTCTCTTCCCCTCCTGTTTCTGACGTATTCTGTGGAATGAGATCATTTTGTAGTCATGAAGCCCTCACACAGTCCGGAGACAACACCTCTGGTGAACTCTGAGGAATGTGCTCCGAGCGCTTCGCTCAGCTCTGGTTCATCCTCATCTGACCGGTCATTTTTTAAACAACTTGCTCAAAATATTGACGCCATTGTAGATATTGATAAATGTCTTTCAGCGTTTGGAATGTCTCTTAATTGTCCTTAATCTGTTATTGAGTAAAATGTTATTTCTTTGGATATCCAGTTTTTAAATCTAGTGTCCAGGTGATTAGGCTTGAACTCTCCGTCGTAGGCACACCATCTAACTATTTTTATGTTATCTGGTCATTCTGTGTTCCTTGCTAGCAGAGTTTTGCACGCTGTTTATAAATTCTCCCAAATCGTTAATGCCCAACGCTGCCTGAATTAGAGGCTCTTTTAACCCAACGCGGTAATCTTGGTTGAACAGATGCACCTAATGTGAGCGGAGTAAAAGTAATCTTTCAAATGTGGTAGAGCCGCACCTCCTTTCTCTGTTGGGAGTTTATAAAGGTTTGAACCAAAAGACCTGGGACAGTTGGACTAGATGGGTTTGAATAGATTTGCACAGGCAGAGGACCAACAACCAGGATCCTGTTGACAGGTGAGATGTTGTTTAGCCTATAAGATATTGTATTGAGCTTCCTTTTAGCGAAATGCTCTGAGAGACTTTGTCTTCCCTCTGGTTAACAGTGTATATGTGTTGGGCTTTTATTGTGAAAGGTAAGAGCAGAAGGAGTGGCTGTGGTCTGCGCTGCCTTTGTCAAGGTTGAAAGCAGTATTTCTATTTCTTTGGGAGAAATAAAGTTTGCCGTCTTGGTTCGGACTCCGGAGCCTCGGTGTTGTTGTACACTATAGTGCACATGTTGAATCACACCGTTCCTGACAACGTGATTGGGTGACTCCTTTATTCAGTCAGAAAAATCCACTTGTTCTTGAAAAAAAGTGTAATATTCACATTCTGTGTGAATGTACTTGAGACAAAAGCCTTTAACGCTGCGTTTTATCCCAAAAATGACTGTATTCAGCCTGTAAGCTAGATTTATTTTATTTGATAGATGTTCCAGAGACTCATATCTTTATTGCAGATCATTTAATGGTAACCAGCACGAGGGGAAATGATAGATTTAATTTGAGTGGTTTGTCTGTTTTTCAGTCGGAGATCAAGATCATAACTGCGACTGTGTTCGTGGACCCGTACGAAGAAGCTGACGCTCAGGTTAGTATCGCTCTGTGTGTTTGCATACATGTACAATACATGACTTTAAGACATAACCATTTCTTCCACACAGAAAAGCTTCGTGATTATTATTTACATATGACTGTGTACATGCATCCTTCTGCACAGTGAAGGCCGAACATCCAAGTACAGTAATAATGCAAATGGAAATAAATATCCTCCACTATAAGGAAATATATCCTCATAGACTTATTGATTTTCAATCACCTGGAGCTTGTTGTCCCACCTGCATTTTGATCCACTCGGTCATTGCCGAGTGTCAGTGGCCCTCTGATCTGGCCTGTAGTTTATTTTGGGGGATTTATTTGATTTGTGTTTTTCAGATTGCAGCGGAGCGAGAAACGGAGCTGCAGAAGCAGCAGGAGGAGAAGCAGCAGACCAGCATCGCCCAGCAGAAAGCTAAGGAGAAGCAGGCGCCAAAGACCTTCAAAGCCGGTGTGGGGAAATACATCAACCCTGCCACGAAGTAAGGACACACACACACACACACACGCTGATTTACCAGACTACACTCTGCTTCTGCTGCAGTGGTTACGCTGTGACGCGTGTTAAATGCAAAAGCACAAAACAGAAGAACATTTATTCCACTTTCCAGGCAGATTTTGGATGAAAAAGGTAACCTGGCCGCCACGTGAGCGTCTTGAGGAACAGGATCGTAATGAATGGACGATAAAACATGATTATATGGCGACACAGAACGCGCAGAAACATAATGTGCAACGTTTCCAATTATGTAGGAGATTACCCATCTCCCCCAGAGGGATAATTCAGCTTTATTATCTCCACTGAGTTCAGGTATATTGTGTTGTTTTTACGTGTTATTACAACACATTTCACTTTAGTTTTGTTTTTTTAAAGTTTTGTAACAATTGTTTTGGGCGTTGTTGGCATAATATTCAAGTTTGCTGTTATCTGAAATATGATGAAGAGAATGAAACATTAAAACCTTCTCTTTGCCCCATTAAACCCCTCAAAGGGATTAATTAATTAATTAATATGTCGAGTCGCTTCAGAGAAGATAAATAAAGACGTTACATCGAAGGCACTTTGCACAAACCTTGTAGCTTGTGTGTGAATGTTGAAATGACTCATTATGCAAAATGAAGGTGCGTTAGCTGAACTAAAAATGTTTTACTTTGGCTGAAGTGTGCTTGAAGAGGTAATTACGCTCTTGATTTTCATCTCCTCCTCCTGTCATGTTCACATATTTAGGTTCATGCGCAGCGCGTCGGTATCGATGCTCCCAAAACACAGTCCATCTGACAGCTGAATGTAAAAGTCATTCATGGTCTTTTTTAGGCTTTTGTCTGTGTGAAAATACTCTGTTCATATGAGCATTTAATGTGGCAAATCTTTCAGAGTTCAGTCCCGTTGATTTAAAATTTGTGAACATGCTGAAAACGAAAGAGTTTAGCAGTCTGGAGGCTTTTTGTTGATACATGAGCTTCAGCTTTTCAGAATTGGGTCCATAATTACATTTGTTTGTGTGTTTTTAATTAAGTAAAACTCTCAGTAATGTCGCCACAGACACCCAGTTTGTAATACTGCAAATATATAAATATTGCAATACTTTCATCGGGTAATTTAATCTCATTGTGTTGCCTCCTCCAGCAACAGACATTGTCTCAACAGTAATTCATTGAAATGAAAATCTTCGATATAAGATGGTCCGTTTTTATCCCGACTCGTTGCGCAGCAGTTGCAGCACGAAGTAGGCGGAGTGCAAATATTCAATAAGAGATGATCAATAAGGTGACGAACCAAACGTCCACAGTAGCAGCAATATAAACGGGTTAGCGGTAAGGACCGTAGACGGGGGTGAGAAGTGTCATTTACCTTGTTTGTATTTGCAGGATGGTTCTGATCAATAGAGACGTACTGGAGGGAATGACGAACATAATAACCAGCAGCGTAATCAATAATGATTCATGCGTTTGTATCTGACGGTGCAGCCTGTTTTGAAATAGTGTCTGTCGCTGAAGAATAACTCAGAAAGGCCCGTAGTCTGTGTTGTACAACATCATTTACAAAGAGAGAAGAGATTCATGTGAGGTAACCGGTAAGTCTCAGATCAGAGAAACCCGTAATCTACAAGAAGAACACGTGTGTGTGGGAGAAAAGCTGCTCATTGTGATGTTCTGTTCCTCTACCTTTATAGAAAACGTTCGGCCGTTGAAGACGAAAGCGAGCCGTCCACCAGCGGAGCGGCGCCGTCCACCAGCGGAGCCAAGAAGTCCAAAGCCAAGAGCAGCTTCGGGGACTTCAGCTCCTGGTAGCGCCGACGCATTCCGTGTTCACCAGTCTGCGTGTTCACTGGTCGGGTTGAGCGTGAGCAAGATTAATGTCATTCATACACGTGTGTGTGTGTGTGTGTGTGTGTGTGTGTGTATCGTCTCTCTGTAGTGTTGTGAAACGATTAAAGTTACTTTTTAAAGAAAAGAAAAATGCCTTCATATTCTCATTTTACACATTCAAAGACACGCTTTGTTTATTGTATTGAGAGCTGAAGATATCGGCACTTATTAAGCAGAGACTGTGTGATTAATCTCGTCTTCGTCATCCTAGACGAGGTCTGATCAATATTTGGGGGCTAAAACCATCGGATCGATATCTCTTTGTCCTGGCCGGTCTAATCAGTATTTGTGGTCGTAATTAACTCCCGACACCAGACCGGGTTCATTTTCTGCTGAAGAATTGACGACGCGCAGACGTTTCTACTTTGGCTCGACTCCCGGCTGGTTTTAATGGATTTGCTGGACGCGTTTCCATAATCGTTCATCACGGAGCTCTACAGAAAGAGTTATTGTTATTGTATCAAAGTCAAGTGCATCCGGAGCTCGGTCACTTTGTTAAATCCTCTCTGGTGGTCCGATTATTTTAAGACAAAAACAGTTTTTTTTTACTTTAAACTATTGTGCTTCCACAAATCCCTTTTGTCTAAATTGACAAAAAAAAAGTCATTTTCTCAAATGTTTTCACTCTCATTCATCACTGAGTTTAACAATGTCACAATTACCTGAAAATGCTTTTGTTTAAAAGAAGAAAGGAAGAAGTAACACTATTGTTGTTTACTGTGGCATGCAGTCTCTGTGTTCTACAGCCATTTACAAAAATAACTACCTTTTTCCTGGAGAGCACATCTCTCTTCTATACGCTAGAGATGTTCGGCCTTAATGGCAGCAAATGTAAAAGCTTTCATGGTCTGAGACGGGCCACGTAACTGCATGAAGTTCTGTGGGATCATCCCTTTTTAGGATCCGGGTGAAGCGGTGGTGTCTGTGATGGCACCCTTGTGCCGCATAACACATAATTTATTGGATGCTTGGTTAATGCCGCTCCACTCGAGCCTCATTATTTAGCCGTGCTCTTGGCAGCCGTTGCCAAGCTTTGGGCTTTTACCTGAATGAGTGTACCCTTGTGCATCCTCCGTGTCCCCCCCCCCCCCCCCCCTGCCTGAGTGAGAGGAAGCTTTGTAAATTCGGGAGGTGGGAAGTGAAGTCGTGCCCTCCAAAACTCAAGTTCAAAAACCTACACGATGATTATCCTTTGTCACATCATGGAGTGCTAAAACCGACCGCAGTGTCATTCGTTTCCCCGGCTGTCGAGTCAGCGCAGCGGCGTGAAATGAATTCAGCAGAGGCTGTAAGTCAATCATTGAATGAATCATCGAGGTCTGTGCTTCTTACAAGCATCAGACAATTAAACAGTAACTTTAGACCGTAAGCTGCTCACACAATGCACTCACATGGCCGTTATAGTAATGTCATTTATTTTTATTTATTTTGTTTTTATTTCGTGTTTTAAAGTTTTGTGCTAACTTGTATCTTGTGTTAGACTTTTATTAATAGGTGTTTTTTTTAATCTATTTTATTTCGAGGTTTAGATAAAGTCTTTAATCTTGTGTTAGACTGCATTATATTAAGTGTTTTTTTATTTATTTACTAATTTATTTTATTTCGAGGTTTAGATAAAGTGTTGTGCTAATGTTTAATCTTGTGTTAGAGAACATTATATGAATAGGTGTCTTTTATTTTTTATTGTTTTGCTTTCCCCTCCTTTCCTTTCCAAATTTCTTCCATCATGGCAGTGGGTCAACTACTCAAAGGTGAGATTCATTTATTTTATTTAACCTTCTATCTAGCCAGAATATTCCACTTGACATTTTGAATCTCATTTCCAAGAAAATCCTGGCTTAAATGACAGCGTAACAAATTCACATAAAAACACATAAAATAGACAAAGTAAAAAAAAAACGTATTATTTACATGAAAGAGACAACAGACTTAAAACAAACCGCAAATGGCATCAACTAAATAATTCAGTGACGTCAGAACAGTCGGAGAGAGACAGAAGAAGGGACGTAGTGCAGCAATGGGGTTTGGATTTGAACCACTTGCACATTTTTTGTGGATCTTAAAAGAAGTGTGATTTTTAAGGTGGATTTCTTCCTCATGAACTCGTATGTGTTGCTGTCTGAGGCGCTGCCAGCTGCTGAACGTGTCCAGCAGGTTGCCAGAAGTGAGGAGTTATGAACCAGCATGTGGTGTTTTATCCCATCTGACACTGTGAGGAGTCGTACAACACGGTGAACAGGATTTTTTCGTCTATCGAAGAGTACTGCCTTGTATTACTGAGCCCGCATTTACAGAAAAATGTAATGTTAGCATTTATTACATGAAACAAAAACAAGCGCACATCATTTAACCGCTAAATCTGACAGTAAATGAAAGTAGGTTTGAAGGAAGTATTAAACTAATTTGCACAAACTGATTATTTGTAATATGAACTAAGGTGGTTATTACACTCCTTCTAAGCAGCCTGGTAGATCTGTGTCTTGTTCTGTGCTGCTTCATGGCTGCAATTTAAAGTCTGGACTCTTATGGTCGTATCAGATTTCTGTGTATTTCCACAGATAGATATTGTTGTTGTGCTCTCTGTGCTAAGCTAAGCTAACCGGCTATTGGCCGTTGCCTTCAAGAGTTGTATCAATCTTCTCATCTCTCATCGCAGATAGCGAATAATCGTAACTCACCCAAAATGTCAAACTATTCCTACGTTGGGAGATATCCTGATTTTTGTTAAACGGGAAGATAAGAAATTGCTTTGCCCTCCAGGCAACTTCTAGTTTCTGTTGAGATAAGATAACTTGTATAGGCCGGAACACAATAAACACTCTTATTAGGTATCATGTTGTATGGAATCCTTGTAATCATTGGTCCTGTTTGGATCTAGTTTTATCTCGTATATAAAAAGCCCAAGACTAATAGAGGACACAGTCTTTAAAGTTATCACCCATACCTCTTCAGCAGTGTCATAAAAATGTAACAGAAATCGCTCAGCGTATACGTGCATACAATTTTAACGCAAGTCTGTGCACATCATCATCTCTACCCTCTCATTCTCACTTTTTTATTTCCTGGCCTCCTTTTGAAGTCGACCATTGAGATACATACAGTAAGAGGGGGGGGAGAGAGAGAGAGACGGAGTGAATGTTGTGTGGAGGTACTCAGCAGTCAGCTTCTTATCTGGTTCAGCAGCATCCTCCAGATTTGTAGACATTCTAGGCATATCATTAACTTTTTTTTTTACTCTGCCATGATACTGCCATTTGATTTTGTTATCTCTTCATTCTAAATTTCCTAGCAGGATGTCAGTCATGCCTGTCCACCACTTTGGTCCCAATCTGTCATCTAGCGCCTCCATGAGGTTGACGGTAGTGGTTTTGAGTGAAATGTCTTAACTACTGGATGATTGCCTTTTTTTGGTACAGACATATACGTTCCTGTCAGGATGAATTGTTCCCTTGACATAAGCACCATCATCGGGTCGAAATGTAAATTTGCATTGGGCAAATTTACATTTTGCAAAACCAATCTGCCTTGTCATTTGTGTTTAGATTATACCTGCTAAATAGGCCTGTCACGATAACTACTTTTGTTTGATGTGTTAGTTGCGATAAATTATATTAATGTAATTTTAAGACCTTTTTAAGCCTGATATATTGATAATATAATAGCTTGATAATGCAGTACACCTTTTCAAAGAACAATTCACTTTTAATTTGAAGACTATTCAGACATTGGAATTGAATTGTCCAATGTCCATTTATCGTACGATAAGTTGTTTGCGAAAAAACTATGGAGGCCATGTCCATTTATCGTACGATAAGTTGATTATGAAAAAACTATGGAGGCCATGTCCATTTATCGTACGATAAGTTGATTACGAAAAAACTATGGAGGTCATGTCCATTTATCGTACGATAAGTTGTTTGCGAAAAAACTATGGAGGCCATGTCCATTTATCGTACGATAAGTTGATTACGAAAAAACTATGGAGGCCATGTCCATTTATCGTACGATAAGTTGATTACGAAAAAACTATGGAGGTCATGTCCATTTATCGTACGACAAGTTGATTGCGAAAAAACTATGGAGGTCATGTCCGTAAATTGTACGATAAGTTGATAATTAATAGTTATGGAGGTAATGCTCATATATCGTACGATAAATTGATTATGAAACAATGAAGGTTATGGCCATATATTATACGATCAGTCGATAACGTAAAAAATCGTGACAGGCATAACTTTTCAAACATTTCATGTTTTTTGTCGTCTTTAAGTAACTCTGCCTCAATAAACCAGTCTGAACTGTTTCAGTTTACATAAAAAAATATCTGAATGAAAAGGAAGTAAAAAAACAAGACACAAGAATTCAATGGCAACATAGTATCGTTTTCAGTACTCATTAGTGCTAAATACTGTACATCTCTTTATAAATTATAAAGGGTTCCTTCCTTGCCCTGCTGCATTTGCTTGGAGCATTGTATTGAATAGCGGTTCAAACAGCGTTATTAGACACCACATATTCACCATTTCCATTTGGATTTGAGCGCCAGCTTTAAAACGGTGGCTTTAAAAATGAACATAATTTCTCTCAGCTGTGTGTTTGGATAAAAACACCTGGCTTTCATATAGATGTTCCCACCAGAGGCCAAACAAATATCCAACCTTCAGTCTTACCGGCCCCTGAGGGACCTGTTGTCAACACCAGTGCCCAGACTCTCTTTTTCTAAATGATATACCATGAGCTGTCTGTCTGCTTTCATTTCACAGGACAGCCCTCCATTTTACTTGCAGCAACCATTTCATTGAAACTGCGTTGAAAGCAACAGAGATGACTTATTACTTTTTAAGACAAGGGAATGAATCACCCATCCTGGAAAAGGAGGTAATCCTTGACTCTCAACACTCCCTTCCTTTCTGCACCACAGCAGAGGGCAAAGGGTTTATTTGAGCTACATCCCAGCTCTTTAATCTAAAAAATGTATGATGTTACACAGTCCAGAGAGAGACGTAGAAGTGAGCCACAGAAACTCTCCACTATCAGAAAAGCTCCTGTTGACACTTTTGTTGTGTATTATGTGCTTCTGTCAAATCTCTAAATCAAATGTAAAGACAGTGAAAAGCAATTTAGAGCTTTTAAATGAATAGTATTTCGTGAGACTTGACAACATGTAAGAGCTGTATTCATTCTGATAATATGCAGTTTTTCATGAGCTCTAACATGACTTCCAAAAAATAACAGTTTGGGGGCTTTTAATATCCATCTATTAAGTAATTTCTTTTTTTAATTAATTAATTAATTTTTATTTTATTTTTATGCGCACATGAAGAAATGTGTTGTGTTTCAGAGTTAGTATTCATACAATTTCTCCTGGGAAATGCCTGATTACCCCTACCTGATGTTATTAGCACACTAATGTTAGCTTTGTCAATTCCGTTAGCTACATGAAATGAACAACTAACAGTTATTATGTGTGAATATTACAACCAATCTCATGTAGGCGTAAATGGAGCAATGTGGGCGTTTCAGAGTTAGTATTCAAACAGTTCGAATGTGTGTGTGTGAGATATCCGATTCTGCTAACCTCACTGACTGTGTGTGTGTGTGTGTGTGTGTGAGTGAGAGAGTGTGTGTGTGTGTGTGTGTGAGAGAGAGAGAGAGAGAGAGAGAGGGGAACTGTGTCTGAGGTGGAGCAACACTCCTCATCATATGACTCTGTTTGTGTGCAATTGACAATAAGCACATGAAAATGAATTGGCCAAAAGTCACAGAGACCTTTGACCACCACATTTTAATCGGTTCAACCTTGAGTGCCAGTGGATGTTTGTGCCAAACAGAAAGAAACAGAAGTTTATCATACTGACACATTTTGTCCAACAAGATAATCTTCACAAATAAACAACACTTTTCTGATTTGTTTCTAGCGTAACGTTATTTGTTTTTTACTTCTGCCGACTGCTTTCACGGTATAAAAATCATAACAGTGGTGTTCACTTGGGAAGATTATCTCGAGACGATTCTCAGAAGAAGAAGTCAGAATCTACTGTACTCCTCTACTGTTTGGAAACATTTGATAGAAAAAAATGTCTTCCCCAACCTCGTAAAAAGAAAAAGAAAAGAACAAGGAGTCGTTTTGGCAAATTTGCCAAGTGTGTCAATATAGAAACAGTCGAGACGACGGCCATAAGAATCCAGAAACACGTTAAACATCACAGAAGTGAACATGCTGGAAGTTGCTGGAACTCAGGACAGAGAAAAACAACTTGGTGAGATTCATAGACAGTTTCATAATCCAAGACATGTCTTTCCTCGCCTTCGAGATGCTGCACAGGCACCATTGACTCCTAATGAAATCCGCCCCATAACAGTTATGCTCGTCAACCACCAGGATGAGCGCTTCAGGGTTAGAATTCCTTGACTTTGGTATGGCCACTGTGCAACCGTGTGCATGCAGAGCTCCAGAGGTGCACTTGGGCCTCCCCATATCTGAAGCCATCGACATGTGCTGACTGGGATGTTTAACGGCAGCCCTGTAATTTGCCCGAAACCTCTTCGCTGGAGAATCGACATACCACATGATGAAAACTCTGTCAGCCACAAGACACCACCTGCTGAATGCTGGGAAGAACACCTGCTAGTACACTGGGAACACTGCTCTCCCTCTTCAGGATAGAGACTTAAGACACCAGAAGAGCACAAGAAGACAACCGGGATCCAGCCGCGAATTTCAAAGGGGATTTTTCGACACTGTCGGAAATTTGGAGGAAACAATAGAGCGCTACTCGGAGGAAGATGACGATGTTATGTCCCGAGACAGGATGGCATTTAAACCATTGTTTTGTTCCAATGGTTCACCTGGTAGAAGACATGGCCACCGACTCGTACGCACAAGCTGCACTTGAAGACATAATGTCACTTTAAGATTAGGAAAATGCATCACCGTCAGGCAAGGTTCCTTCGGTAGTGATCTGCACCAGAGCTGTAGCTGCTGCTGCCAGTCTCTACATGCAGGAATGTCTCCTCATTCTTCTCTCCTCATACCTTTCCTTCCTATCCCTCCCCCCTTTGTCTCGCCCCCTCTCCTCTCACAGTTCTGTCTCTGCAGCGATATGTGCTGAATCTTATCAGAGTAACTTTCCAGGAAGATCTTTCCACAAGGGCCTTGATTTCTTTCTGTTTTTGATTCAGAGTCGTACAGTGAGTGTCTTGCACAAAATTGTCACACTGACAATGTAACATTAGTCATCTGTGATGTAGCAGTACAATAAAAGGTGGGTGCAGTGTTATCACCACAAAGACAATAAAGATGTAAAAAGATGCACTTTAAGGATGAAGTCCCTTAAGGCTGTGTTGTAATTTAAATTGTGCTGTGGCAGAGCTGTGGATTGACCTTAAACTGTTTTTAAAGACGTTTAAGGTGGATACCACATGACTGCGTCGTTCTGAGCACAGACCTTTGTTAAATGTAATTTCCTTTACGTCTTTCTCTACACCATTAACTGCCCAATAAAGACATCAAATGCAAAAAAACAAACAGATGCTCCCGCTGAAGTGCTCATTTACATATTAATACCTCCAAGAAAAAGGCCACATTTATTGTTCACTAACTAATATGAACAACATTACAGAACCAACCTTGTATTACCTGGGGCCTGCACTACGAAGCCAGCTGAAAAAAAATAACCATGAAGTTGTATGTATTTCAGTAATAATAATACAATTCAATCAGATATTTAGTGTGATTTTCTGGGGTAGTCGCTCACACGCTCAGGCACAAGGGTGGAAAGATGCGGAAAACGGACACATATTTATGCTTTCCTTAATTAAACACAACGTACCTCGTCTAACTCAGACAAAATGTTGTTCATCTTTCTTCCAATAACTCCTCTGGCACTGCGGAGTGAGGAGTTGGGACAGAGAGACAGACAGAAGTCTAAAACAACATATTTACCGTTGCATGTTACTTTGGAAATCTGTCAAATCTTTTGGGAATTTGTATTTCTGGGAGTTAACGAGGACATCTGGACATCCAAGTTGAGCAATCTGTGAGAGTTTGCCCTCTTTGTTTTGAGAGAGTCCTCACTTCCCCAAATAGCCTGAGGAGGATCCTCGCTCTGTCAAAGCAGGGCTGGGTTGTGATTAAGGCTGTAGCTGCTTTTTTCCCAGCTGGGAATTCTAAACTGAACGGGGGTAAACTGAGCACCTCATCATTTCCTCTGCCATGTAATCCAGGATGACAGATTTGAGCTCGCAGCCAGGAATTAGACCAGTTGCTTCAAGCACTTGGTTCTCTTTTTCCTCTTCAAATTCTACATCATATGACAATATGGGAATCACAAAGGGATCTGATCGTCTCTGTGTGAGAGTGCCACTGTGGTCAAGAGTGTGGCCAGTGGTGCATTGTGTTGAAGACGTGGGGCGTGTCCTGTCCTGGTCTATAGGGAGGAAGAGTGAACATGGGCTCACTCTGAAAGACAATCACTCTCAAAGTGCTGAACTTGCTGAACTCAAATGAATGAATTCATTCAAATCAAGATGCCAAATACTGAAGTCTGAACTCCTCTGTGAAGCAAAGGTGTTCCTTTAATGCATCGTGCGGTTCATTGACAGATTTGGGAATAAGTCCCGAGTCGAGGGAAAGCTTTCGGTCTTCTGGAGAACACGAAGAGTAACAGCAGATCTCATAACAATGGTCCGTTAATCTAAAATGTAGAGAGAGATAATAAAAATAAGCATGCATCACTTGTGAGGAAACATTAATTGCAACGGCAATAAGACCAGATCACATTGACTGTGGATGATTTAAGAAACAAGCATTAATAGCTGATGGCCCTAGTTTTAATATTGTAGGAAAAAGAATATCTTTAAGTCTGTACAAATCTAGTCTGCAGTCCTAGTCCAATAGCAACTTCCTAAATATATGTTTTACAGTGATATTAATCCAGACACACCATATATAATAGTGAGGCACTTACAGAGAACATTTCACTGCATCATTTATCATGACTTACTTGCCCGCAGATCATGTTGGAGGCTGTACATCCAGTAGTGCGTGGAGGATTGTATGTCCCCCTGGTGCTCTGCAGGGCCCTTGCTTGACTTTTAGCCACCAGGCTCTATCCCACAGCCCCCAAACAGCCTCCAGCAAAACCCCCACTCTGCTCTGCTCCTGAAAAAGCATACAAAAGTTGTAAAAAAATAAAAACTACCATTCTTTGGACCGGTTCTTTGGACTATGGGACAAGAACGTGAGCTGCCGTGGCTGAGTCGATCTTCCCCGGCCTATCTAGTTCGAAGCGCCAGTTAGCATCAAAGCTAGGCATACTGGGTAGCATTCCTGCACACGTGCAGAACGCATCGGGCGCTGACAAGTCATTTGGTGATCTCTCCCACTCCATAACTCTATAAATCCACTATAGTGTGTTATAACCCATTTATTTGCTTATGTATGAATTGCAGCAGCCTCCTGACGAGTTATTGCAAACTTGAGCAATGAGGCTTTTCAGAGTGTCTCTAAATCATTTCATGCTTTTGAGCTGCAGTATAAAATGATTTCCCATCACGTTTCACTGATGTAACGAGCTGTCGCAGAGATGTGGAACTGAATCATAAGCATGCTCACTTGGGGACTCGTCTCCCAAATGAACTTTAACTGCAGTTTAAATTAGTGTTTAAGTTCTTGTTTGTTCCAGCTGTCTTGATGCTTCTTCTGTGTTGCCGGGCAGAAGCAGCTGCCTCTGTGTGTAAAGAGGGACGATCCAGGTAATTTGATGGCTTTCAAGGGGACAACATGAAAGGGTTGGAAATCAGCAATGCTGCTTTTCCAAATGTGATATTTTACTGGCTTTTCTATAAAAGCAGCTGCAGGGAATCAACATAGCCTCTGAATGCTTCTAACGTACTTCACCAGACCTTTCCACACAGCAGACACAAGGAGATCAAACAGAATGATCATGATTGGGACACTGCGGGAACATTGGGCAGCTGCAGCAGTAAATAGTAATGGAAAAGAAAAAAGATTAGAAACACCAAAGCAGCAAAATCACACACCTGAGAATACTTACCATCCACATAACAGATTTGTATTTCCGTGATTCTTATGACGAAAAAATCTTCAAAAAGGTTTTTAAAGAGCTCCAAAAATCCATATATGCCATATATTTTGTATGCCAGTTGGGTTAAGTGCAAATCAGCTGTGCACACAATATTGTCACCTTTTTAAGAATGTGTTAGCAAAACATTGAGTCATTTACACATCGAGTAGATTCAGAGCGACGTCATTTATTTAGAGTTGTATGTAAATCAAACAATAATTGTCTTCTTCTCTTTAGCTCTGGTTTGGTCTCCACCAAGTGTTTAAAAAATTTAAAATCTCTCTTTTTAGCTGCGATGTACTCCACTGTCACTGGGCAGGTGTTTTGCTGAAAACATCTGCCTGCATGCTGTTTCTGGAAATGATTGATGAGACATTGATGACCGTTCAGAAAAACAAACGAGCCACTAAAGACACTAAAGCATTCAGGGGACACCTTTCACATCCACGTTTAATGCAGCAATGTTAATCAGAGCAGCTTTACGTTAACATTTCCTCCATCTCTTTATAAACTTGGTGTTTCATATTTTCACAACACATGAAGATGACTCTGCAGAGACGGTATTACTGTGATTGAACAGGTACCTTTTTCTGTCCTTTGTGTGATTCATCAAGTATAGTGCTGCTGCTCAGAGCCTCAGGAAAGCTTTGGCCATCCTAGTATTGTAATGTTTGGAGCCAGTTTCTGGTCCTGTGCCAAACCCCACCCAGAATCCCCCCCAACATGATGAGCCTTGGGTTAATTAGTTATATTGGTAAAAAAAAAGGACTTGCAACAGCTCCAGACAGCAGTAAAACATGTGACGTCCGCCCCTCACCCGTTTCTTTCAAAGAGATAACTGATGTGACAGCCTCGATTGTTAGGTTGGTGCGTCAGCAGAAGATCTCTGACTCTCTGCTGTTTGGACTCACTTCTCCATCCCCTTGGTCCCGTCCTTTTCCGATGACATCACTCACCGCCTCCCTCATTGGACGAAGCACCCGTCAGTCTGTCGCGCTGACCAACGGCTGCCTGCGTGGCGCCTGGTGCTTCAACTGTCGGTGGGTGGGGAGGAGAGAGTCGGGGCAGATGCAGTGCTGTAGCCATGGCGACAGTGGATGCTGAGCGCTGCCACGACTTTGTGTAGGCAGGAGTCTGAATGGGGATGACATCACTCGGGGAGACAGGAGAATAACAACGTCTCCTCCGGTTCCTGTGCCTGTTTTTCTTCTGCCCAAGACGGTAAATGTTATCTTGGAGACAAAGATCTTTGGTTTGGTTGGACCGAGATACCTGGAAGTGAAATGCGATTCCCTGCAGAGCGGAGAGAAAGTGTTTATGTCCAAACGATGCAGAGTGTACAAAGATTTCTCCAATGATGCTTTATGAAAACTAGAACAGATTGTGTTGCTGAATGTGAATTTTGCCCCAAATCACACACATTTTCAGTGTCTTTCCAACTACATTTAAAACATGGCAAACGTGACTTTTAAATGTCATAAAAATGTATTTAAAACTTAAAATAATTCCCAAATACACCAAGTATTTATTTCAAATGTTAGATAATGTAAAATCAAAGCATCAAAAACATTACAAATGATCAGGCTGAACAAGCTTTAATTGTGTAAATGTACAATTAATATACCATGAAATGCAAAATATATATATTTTATACATTTTATAATACTTATATTTAAAACATACAAAATTCCAAATATACAAAACATGAATTGTTTTACAACAAATAAGACATTTTTGAAATATTATCTTTTGCTAGATTTCAGATACAAACTAATGCGTAACAACAACCAGATTGATGAATACAACTTGAGAGAAAATAACACACAATGCAGCTTTACTGTTTTATGGTCAGGGAGGACCCTTAATTCACAAAACTGAGTGATGATCAAAGGCTAATATCAGTCCAGTTACACCAGTATGGAGCTGCTGGTTGTCACTTGTGTTGCTGTTTGTGTGTTAGCATGTTATTACCTTTCTGCCATTTCCCAGGTGACAACATGGGGACAAACACTGTACCTCTTGCTCACTGAAGCCTCTCCTCCCTCCCTCTCTCTCTCTGGCTCTGGCTCTGACTCACCGCTCTGGGGATGAGGGCCCCGGCCCCTCCTTCAGATGACATCAGAGGGCTTGAAATAGCAGCAGCATTAAAGCTTTGAGTCATGGGAGCCTGCTGCGAGGGCTGCAACCCAGGGCAACCACTTCCACTGAACAGCTGAAGTGAGGAGTGAGTGCAGGAGGGACGGCCGGAAGGACGGATGGATGGACGGGAGAGATAATGAAGTTGTGGGTGCAACAAGTCAAAGGGAGTCATTGGCTCGACATCCTTTGAGAGCTGATGTCACACGCTGATGGGGTGCAACATGTTTCTTCACTGGTGGAAGTTTCCTTATTGTTTAATCAAAGAATACAAATATACTACATGAATTATGTTGTTGATGTACATGCTGTAAAGTAAGTAGTATTTAGATAAATAACACTTCAGTAAAAAGTCCAAGTACAGAAGTATTATTGACAAAAGAAAGTATCAAAAGTATTGTCGCTCAAAAGTGAAATTTCTGTCCGTTAAAGTTGATATAAAAATGAAGTTCAGCCTTGAGGTTTGCACATTTACTCAAGTACTACTTGCCTCTCACTGATCGGCAGCTACTCTGGGATATGTGAGCTCATTTGTGTACGTTTGAAGTCCTTGAGTCTTAGGATCGCAGTCTCATGCTGTGAAGGTGTTCAGTCAATCTCTTCTTGAAGGCATGAACACTATTCGATGTCTCCAACGACAGCAGGGGGGGACTGTTTGATGTTCAAAGATGTCAAATTATTAAACATTTCATGAAAAAAATAAGTCCAAAAATTGACATTTGTGTATTGAAACTTTATTTTTTTTAATCTGTCCTCCAGTTAATTATCTCAGGACTCCTAAAATTCATCTCGTGACTCTTTGGAGGGCCCCAATAATGTACTAAATGAACATCATGCTGTATAGAAGAAGACTTGAAACTAGAGATTGAGACCATGAACTCATGTTTACGATGTTTACTGAGGTAATAAATCAAGAGAGAAGTAGAGTCATTTTCTCATAGACTTCTATACAACCAGAGGAGTCGCCCCCTGGTGGTCACTAGAGAGAATGCAGGTTTAATTCACTTCCGCGTTGTCTTCACTTTTCAGAACCGGAGGTTTGCGCCTGTGTAGAAGCAGTAATACAATACATCTTCACTTTTACTTCAGTAAGATTTTGAACGCAGGACTTTTACTTGTAACTGAATATTTCTATAGTATAGTATATTGGTACTTCTACTTAAGTAAAGGATCTGAATACCTCTTCCACCTCTGCTACCCAACTAGGTCAGTTGTCGAGTACAGGTTCATCCTTCCTCCCTCTCTCCGTTTCCCTCTCACTCGTCTGGTTTTCCCTCACACCCAAACACTTACTGCGTATCCTCATCTGTCTCCTTCCTGTCTCCTACACAGGACCTGTCTGAGCTGATGGAGTGTGAACAAAAGAAGAAAGACAACCACTGGATGCCCAGAACCATGACACCACCCTGTCTCTCCCGGTGTGAAGCCCTACCACACACACACAGAGAGAGAGAGATAGAGATAGACATAGACACCCTCCTGTTGGAGAGCCTGAGCTGTGTGGCCGAGTGTCGCAGAGAAGTAGGTCAGGAGACATGAGAATAACACGCGCCGACATAAACAGCCAACACCAGTACATCCTGTCTATCTGCAGCCATCACAACAACAAACCCTCTCCTACGCTCCCCGCTCTCTCTATCTCTGCATGCAGAATATGGTCCTTACAAAGTGGAGGTTAGATTTGATTCACACTGGGGGCTTCTGAAATATGTATGCACTAAAAGTACCACGGGGTGCTCTTGATAAAAGCATCCACCCCTTGTCTCTAACCTGCATGAGGAATATTTTGTTAAAGATGAAATATCTGTTCTAAAAGAGGGCACCTGCACACTGAATAGATGCTTATTTGGTACATCTACAACATTTTAAATCACAATGATATATATATATATATACATTATTTATACAAACTATTTGAAAGTGGTAATTCCATTCAAAGCCACTGTTAAATACAATCAAGTATAACAAAAATATATTTAATTGTAACAACCTCTTTTAAAAATCAAGAAAGAGGAGAGAGTGAACCAGAACAGTTAAGCTGTGAGCGGTAAACCCCAAAACAATGAGCTGAAAGACACCAAAATGCTCTGTGGCTAAAGGAGTCGGTGATAATTCTCTGAGCGACTACTTTCACACTACACACAGTAATTGGATCCATTGAAGAATATTGATGAGAGCAGCTTTAAAGATCATTGCAGTTTGCTGCAAAATAACACCAAACATGCCACCATATGTACGCACAAGGGCTGCTCTTTATACACCTTTTTTTTTGCAATTGTGCTCCAGTGAAGTGGCAAAACAGATTACAGAAACAAACTTTAGGCAAAGAAGAACAAAGTAACACATTTAATTGAATTAGAAAGCTATAAATGATGTAAAACTCTTTCAAACAAATATGCATGTAGCTTGTTCTAAACTTGAGGAGAAATAAACAAGCCAGGTTTCTACCGGTAGAAATGCATTTATCTAGCAAAGAAGTAAATTAAAATGTTGTAAATGTGGTTTCATATTCGTCACAGGAGTTTTGTGGATAATTATTTAATGTTCAAAACAGAAAAAAAAGCTATTATAAGAACTAAATTACAGACACACACACACTTACATTTAAATATCAAGACTGATGAAATAAAATATGCTAATATATTTATTGAATTCATGCAAAAATGTTGCATGTTACAGCTTTAAGAAACAGGACAGGGAGTGTGAGAGGCGCCAGGCACCTCAAGGACATGAAAACACGAGGCTGTGTGGGCATCAGAATCACAAGTGAGGAGACTGATGGAAGGAACTGTGCCGAGAGGAATCATCCGAGTCTGTACTGCCATAGCAACTCCAGTCCAGGCAACAAGGGAACAATCTGTACCTTATCAAATGATTCATGTCTAACTGACTGTGCTGCAGCAGGCCTCATCAGCAAAATGACTTCATTCTACTGATGATCACAGAGCTTCATACGCATTTACAGTTATAGATGTTTCATGTGATGAACACATTAAGGTTCATAATGATGTTGTGATATTGTGTTCTCTAGCTATGCAGATAAGTTTAAGTTGGACGATTGGTTTAAAAAATATATAAAATGGATTGGCAAGGAATTTCTTACGGATATTCATGATCCCCAGAGGATGAATCCTTCTGACTCTGGTGATTCCCGAATTTTCGTTTTGTGCCACCATGAGGTTGACGTCTGTGTAAAACTGACTTCCATTAGCCTCAGCTGTACTATTCATTTGGCGCTAGTGTTAGCATGCTAACACACTAATCCAAGATGGTGAACATGGTAAACTTTCCTGAAAAGGTTTTCACTGCAGCTAATTTCTACTGATTAGGGTGAACTAACCCTTTAACTGTTTTTTACATTTTGAATCTATCTGCACAAGTTCGCTACATGGTCCCTGACTCAGCAGAATTCTAACTGCTGCAGCTGAATAATACAGAATACTGTATGCGAATGAATAAATCTAATTATCAAAGTTGTTTTAATTAGCTTATATGATGACGTCTTCCTATCCTCATTGATAATTGATCAGTGAATTGATCATTTGCACAATGCAACGACACCACAAGCTGCAACATGCATGAATCGTCATAGATGAAGGACATCAATAGAGGCTGCAGATTATTTTTTCACATCAAGTGTTACAGCTTTACGTGATCATAGTGATATTTCAATGTGTGACAGCCTTTTGTTGTCAGATGCTCAGTTTCAGCGTGACAGGTTCGGATTTATCTTTTGATGCAACAAATTCATGTTTCTGTTGCTTCCAGTGACCTCAGGCTGGTTAAGTGTGAAGCGGGTAACCTATCAGAGCAAGCCAGAACTGAAGCAGACTGAGGATGGAGAGATAAACAAGCGTAAGGAAACAAATATAGCAACAGGTAAGCATGAGAAGGAGATGAGGTCTCTTACTACGTATTTTTAAACTCCATCTAGCTCATAGAATATTTAAGGGTTTTATATGCTGTTATTTCTGTTTTCAGTTTATTCCACAATGTGTAAACTTGTCAACCCCCTAAGGCCCCCCAGCGCCTTTATTCCACACACACACACACACACACACACACACACACGCCTGAAAAAAAAGAGTGAAAAGCTATTCTCATAATACAGAATATTAATATTCAACCTTGCTCTTGACTTGCAGCAACTGCAGGTTAAACAGAGTGAGAACAGACTGCGAAGCTCCCGGGAAACCAGAGGTGAGATTCAGCCATCACCTCGGGCTTCACACTCTTCAACTGAGATACAAATATAAACTTCATGAGGTCGGACGAAAAGTCTTTTTTATCAATCTTATGTTTAGGCTCATGTTCCAGTCGAGGTGTATCTGCGTTATAGACGTTAAAACGGCATCAGATTAGTTTCTCTATACATGTAGCATAAAAAAGGCATCGCATTTTATGCCATCAAAAAAGTTAAAGTATAGAATGCAGCAACACTGGGTGCTTGTAAAGGTCTTCAGAGGGAAAAGCTGCAATGGCCTCAGCAGTGAATATTGCAGAGAGAGAGAAGACTCCAACAGCACAAGCTACGAGAAGAACCAGAGGGGCCAAGCACCGAGGAGGACCAGCAACCGGACCGCCAGAGCAGTGTTGGGATCAATAGGGGCTTGTGTTTGAGTTATCAGCTTTAAGAATCTGAATTCTTGACATCAATAGAATTATTAATGTGAATAACAATTATTAATGATTATTAATAATAACGGGGCACCACCCTGCGAACAGGGACCGATAACCAAACGATAAAACTAAGTCTCATAATTAGTAGTCACTCATCAGTGACAGTGAAGGTGTGGAATCCGAGCGCAGGCTACAACATACAGATCATCACATACATATGCACCATTAATCACAGACGACTGCTCTTTAAAGTATACTAGAGTTTATTAAATTAGAATAATAAAAGATCAGATCAATTAATATCGCAATCAACAAACGCCATTATACAATCTTATGTACCTAATATCTAAAGAAATGAAATAAAAGAGGAGGAGGGTGTGTATATAAGTATGTGTGTATGTGTATGTGTGTGTGTGTGTGTCTGCGTATAAAAGGAAGGGGGGTGAGGGCCCTTAACACTCACAGTCAAAGACTACAAAGATGGCCGCTGGCCACCAAGCCGAAGGGGGTGAGACTGTGGGTTAAAAGGGGAAGGGCTTAAGGTATTAGCGCTGAACACCACCAGATGGCGTAGTCGAGGGACTTAGACAAACTGGGGGGGGGGGGGGGTGAACCTTAAGATGCTACCGTGACCCGCCACTAGATGGCCTAGTCGAGTGACTTGGGCAAACTGGCGGAGGAGAGGGGGGGGTCGCTGTGTGTGAGCACGTGTGAGAGAGAGAGGGTCAGAGAGAGAGGGGGTCACCTCCTGCTGTGTTGGCAGGAGGGTGAGCCAAGAAAAGGTGGAGAGAAATCGTAAGTCAACATAAATCAAACTTCTGCTGCGATATCCTGAGGAGCATAAGTACGTTATTCTCTCATGCATAAGCATACCGTTGTCGTCTTGAACTGTCGGCAGCTTACGCAGTGATGAACACGGCACTCAGCTCACTCACAGAGCCGAGTTAATGAAGAGAGAAATATCCCACAAAGTTGAATACAAATGAATGAAAATAATCCCAAAGAAAACAGTCAATGCAGCTAATACACAATACAAACGGAACTTCTCTGGTCCGTGAGGTTTGTGTATTTACCTCCGTATACTGCGACGGTGTCTTTAACGCGAA
Source organism: Lycodopsis pacificus (assembly GCA_028022725.1). NCBI lineage: Eukaryota > Metazoa > Chordata > Actinopteri > Perciformes > Zoarcidae > Lycodopsis > Lycodopsis pacificus. The sequence goes on from CM051692.1 coordinate 12,804,869, forward strand.
CAGAATACGGGCAATGCACAGTGGAGCGGAGCTGAGGCCCGCTGAGTGTTGCGCAATACCTTGATATTACGCAATAGTAACGAAACACACAAAAACACGGGAATATCAACATATACATGAATTAACTTGAATGAACTTTAAGTTAATTTAAGCTAAGCTAGCCCAGACACCAATGAACGCTTACTGTTTGAAGCTCGTGCAGCGGGGAGAGAGTCCGTGCAGGATCGTGCCTTCTTTGTCCAGAAGGGAAGGGGTGGGGGCGGCTTGCTGGGGGCACGGCGTTTGCCGGCCCGGTCCGTTGTGGCTCGGCTCGCTTTGGAGCGGGCGCTGGACGTGATCAATCCTCGCTGCAGAGAGGATGATTTAACATCGGATTGAGACGCTGTGGTCCGTACGTCTCATCGGAAATCTTCGGGAAGGAGCGAGTTTTTCAGCTGCTGCTTTGCCGGAATGTGCACAAAAAGAAAACAACACGGGGAGGAATCGTGGAAGAGATTCGTCCCGGTGCAGTGAGAGGGCCTTGACTCAAAAAGAAAAACACGGCTACTTCGGCCAGCGAAGATAGCGTTGTGACCTGACAGGGTTTGCAGGCCTTCGTCGACAGCGCGATGCTGGCGGGGGGGAGAAAGCTGATGCGTCTCCTTGCGTCCCAGGGACGGATGTCCAGGGTGAAGAACAGCGATTGCTCCCTTGCTCGACCGAGGTCGAAGGGAAAAAGCGTGGAGGTGTGAACTGCAGTCAGTTTTGTTGAACAGTGGCTGAACCACAGGGGTCCTGGTGCTGTCTTGGCTCTCGGCCAATGAGGTTGCAGCGGTGCTCTCAGGTGACTTCAGGAACCATAGTTTTTTGGGGGGGGGGGGAATTCACACCCTAATGTGAAAGTCCTTCAGAGGGGGTTTGGTGCTCATCAAACCACAATCAGGATGAAACCTTTGCTTGCAAAAGGGAAGGCCTGATTTTCTTTGTTCACAGCACATGTGCAGCCATATGCTCAGACCCCAACAGCAGCGAGGGCTCAGACGAGCCCATCCCGAGAGAGGTCTCCGATTGTTGGGTCAAGCAGAGCCCAAAGGACACAGGGTGGATAAGTGAAGGTCCCAAAATTAGCATTGGAATGCTAAAAGGGCGGGAGTGTATTGGCAGTTTAAAAATGTTCCACTTATGATTATGTATGCGTCTCATATTAGGCCTATCTACACAAGAGCTTGTCTCTTTCTGCCTCCCATGGAATCCAGCCTTCAGCTTCCCAGACAATGTGGTCAGAAGCCAAGTCGTGGAGTTCAGCCCTCAACTATTAATTCCCAACAGACAGAAGGAGACACTCTTGATATGAGGTCATGAATCTACGGACAAAACACGTGTTTAAGGAAACCTGCCAAGAGTTGAAATATGTAAAAGTGTCATTGTCTGAACTTCACTCTGTATTTCTCTCTTGCCAGCCAGCTGGGACATTCACATTTGCAAAAATATTTTTGGGCAGTAACATCTTGTGAAGAGGAAGTCAGGCTTCAGACTAAAGCAGTCTGACTTCTCGGTCAATCCAAAGAACCTGGTGGTTTCTCAGTTTTAAATTACCCGACAGTCTGCCAGCCTGACTGCCTGAGACTCACACTTCAGTAGTGCGACAAGTGAATTTCATGCTTCGGTGATTGTTTTATATTTAAAGGGCATTTTCTGACATATTGTCCCGTCAAGCCTGTAATATCTAATCAGACGTTTGTGAACCGACAAAGTTCATTTCATCATCTTTTCACATATATCACAACCGTCTAGACAACTTCCTTTTTTCCAGCTGTTTTCGCAACATGCTGATGTTTTATATTTTATATTTTATATGTGTGATGTTCTCGTGCCTCTCCATATGTGTCATGGCTCTGATGATTTAATATATATATATTATTTATTAATATGACGAGTCATGTTAATATTGTCCAATTTGTGGGCAATTTATTTTAGTCATGCAATTACATTTATGTCACATTTTAATTGTAACAGCAATCCTGTTTATACACGATGCTAAAGTTACAACACAAAATCAGAAATAAAGTCCAAATGAACAGATTTTCAAAGAAATACTGAAAAATTAAGATGATTAAAAATACAAAATAAATTCAATCAGAATTCAATCTTTTAAAAAAGTTTCTTTTAGAAAATATGCAAAGATATGTAGTTTACTGAAAAACCTGATATTGATTGACGAATATTATTTACGAGCCTCTAAGCTCTTATAGGCAGACTTTGCTGTTTGGGAATGGGCATCAAATATCTAAGATTTACTCATTAACAGATTGTGAAGTATCCTAAACATATTAAAAAAAAAAAAAAAAAAAAAAAAAAGTAGTGAGTAGTGAGTTAAGAGTCAGCAGGCGGACAATGGCTGTATAAACGCGGCAATAAAAGGTATTTTGAGAAGGTGCGAGTCACCGCAACCACCAGAGATTCTTGAGTATGAAGCCATATGTGGACACCCAAATTATTATATAGTTTACTGCAGCAGAATGAGAGTTTAGCCGTGGACAGACACGGAAGTGCACACTCACTCACTCACTCACTCACAGACGAACGCAATAAATCACGTGGCTCTCCTGGCGGGGATTTTTATTTTTTTTTTTAATACCAAAATATTAGCCGTATCCTCAAAATGAATGACGACTTCACACAATCCACAACTTAATGCCATTGAAAATTTATTGTGATATCTGATAGTTTACATTAGAGTGAAAACAGACGTGTGACATGGCTTTACTAAGACAGTATGCAAAGCAATGTAGTCAAATAAAAAGCATATCATAAATTTTTAAATTGAGGAGAAAAAAAATAAAACAGGCACGACATATAGCCATTATAAATACAACATGCTTTAGACCTTAAACTGTAGTTTAACAGTCCCAAGAGAAGAACTTGTACAGTCGTTCCCCCTGTATACCCATCTTGCCTTTGATCAACATCCTTTCGGGTATGTTTTGTTTAGAAAGTAACAGAGCTCAAAAAGTAGGTAGCCAGTGTCACAATAAAACTAAATAACAATAAAACGTAAACAGTTTTTCAGCAGCGAATATCTACATTTTTCATCCAGGCTGCATTGACGCTGTTGAGTTCAGAGAATCAAAACATTCTACGGAAAGACAATGTCACACGCGACAGGATTTCTCCTCTTTAAATTTGGTATAGCGGTTGAATCTGCAGGAGACACTCGATCCCCGGCATCTTTCCTGCCCACGGACACATGACGCTGATGCATTCGCTAGAACCTGCTTCTTATTTGGTACACACCGGCGGTGACACTGGCAACTGCTTTTTGTCGGTTCAACTTGGACCGACGGGAGAGTAAAGCGGCTCTGCAAGCTTCACTAGCGGCGCCATCTTGGAGGTCCTTTGGAGGAACTGGCTGTGTACATAACAGCTAACAAGTCAGACTACTGTCGGTCCATTCAGTAAGGATTTCAGCAGACGTGAATGGTCTGCTTGGATTGATTCATTTTGTTTCCAAATGTAGCTTCCAGTGCCTCTTCACTCTATAAGTTTGGTAAAAGTTTACTAAGTTAAAACTAAACAAACGGCTGGGTTTTGACATTTCCAGCCAGATCTCTTCATCTTACCAGAGAGTGAAGGCTGGCTGACCAGATTAAAGGCTGCATCCCAATTCAGGAGCTGCAACCTTCCAGTAAAAATGCAGCCCTTGAAAGTGTGTCCTTCAGAGAAAAAGTGTAGCCTCACGGACATGAAAACCAATGGTGCATTCAGGCGCTCTTTGTCTACTCGTAAAGTAAATTGACAAAACAATCGCACTGCAAGGTCCATTTGGTGTTTTGGAGCTTCTCCCTTAGCAGGTGGAGTTGCTGAGTTGTCACTTAGATGTTCACATTTCCAATCCTAAACCAAACCAGACGAGTGCTCAGAAAAGGAAGATCATGTGACGATCACGCGCCCAACAGCTACCAAATGGACCTGGTGGCGAGAATATTTTAGACAACCGCCGTTTTAAAAAGGCCAAGAATTTGCTTTCAGTCACGGTAGTTTTCAAGTTTATCACCAGGAAATGGCTGACAAAGTGGTGAATACCAAGTGGTGAACTCAGTTCATGAAATGTAGCCAGTTTACCGGCACTGATGAACAGCTTGAATGCATCATTAAAGAGAAACACAACAGCCGGCGGAAAGGTTTTGTTTCACCACTTCATCACTAATGGTTGTCGTCCGAAACCTGCTCCGTTGCACCTGTAACCACACCCACCAGTGATGTCACGGTGTACCGACACACCCCTGGAGCACACTTCTACATCACTGCAGCCAGGTGAGAAGGTGAAGCACTGGGTGTCATTAACGACAACACTTTCAGCTACTGTTGGCTTGCTTTTTAAATAACGGGTGTGCAGGGGATTGTGGGACACGGAGAGCTGCATTTCAAGGAGTCTTAATAAAACAGGCCTTGTTTGACTTGTTAGGAGTCTCAAAATACAAACGTCAAAAGGATGCAGCCCAATAACTGGGATGTCGGGACTGAGCTTAGGTAGCTAACAAGTTAATATTATCAAAACAATAAATCAGGAAAATTCATTTTCGATCAAAGCACAAAAATGAATTAGTTCTCAAGAAATACAATCAGATATTCACAGCCAACGTTTCCAAAAGCTAAGGACCTCCGATATGGCGGCCAGATGGTGCGCTTCATCACCTGAGAGCTATACAGGAGACACCGACTGTGGTGCGAATGGGTCTTGGTAAAGGCTCTCCCTGCAACATGGTGGGAGATTCCAGCTCGCCCTTAATGTCCACATGGCTCAGCAGAGACCTAAACATCGGCCCTCTGACGGGCTCTCGCCACACAAGCTAAATAAACACGCTAACAGAAAAACTAAACAGGGATAAATCACTTCCAAACAAACTAACCTGGCTCTCGACCTCACGGATCACCGGGAGAGAAACCAAACAGCTGTGAAAGAAAAGAAACAACAAAACAACAGGACAAATAAAAACACTTCCAAACCAAAAAAAAGAGAGAAAAAACCCAAAAGAGAAATAAACTGTCTGAGGAAAAGAAACTAAACATTCACTTTTGTGTGCAAGTATGCATGTGGGCTCTCACACACACACACACACACACGCACACACACACGCACACGCACACGCAGTGAACAAAAGTGCTTCAAGTTGGGGAAGTAAATGAACTAACCCAGTAGAAATACGTATAAAACCTTAAATATGTTACTTTATGTACAAAAACTGTAACACGGGCCAATATCTCAGCTGTTTATGTCTTTATATTTTCAAGTAGGTATCACTAAACTACCATGGGTTTGCATTGTCATCGTTTTTAGGATAAAAGGTCATGTGATCTGACTGACCTCGCCAGCAAAGTAATCAATCACTGCTGATTTTTAAATCTCTCCAATCCCACATTGCCCCTCCACCTTCTGCCATCTTTTTTTTTTTTTTTTCAAGCCTTGGGCACCCCCCCCCCCACTTTATACCAAGTCTCTGTTGTCGTCCCCCGAAAAAGAAAATGAAACAAGGAAGAGCTCTTTGAGGATTTTGGGGAAGAACATTATTTTTGAGGGCCACTTTGAACCAGAAAGAGGGGGAGAGGGAGGGAGGGAGGGGGGGAAGACACATCGGTTCACACAAAGGTTGGTTTTTTTCGGAGTTATGCGCTGCACAACAGAAAATATGAGGGGAGACTGTCCATGTTTTTGAAGAGGCACAAGATTCATACGGCTTAGAGGCAAATCACAAAGAGACGATTCATATGAGAGAGCGAGAGCGAGAGAAGCATATAAAGTGCAAAAGACCTCCGACAGTGGGAAGGAAATGGCGGGATTTCTACAGTAGCAGCAAAGAATCATCGGAAACTACACTTTTCTCCAGCAAAAAAACCTGAAAGGTAAAAGCAGAATTTGACGATCTAATTTAAATGAAACCAAATCATCTAGAAGAATCTAACTAAAGGCTTAACGGAAACGACGTAAAACCCTCAAAACCGTCCAGTTCAAACTTTCTCTCCGTCTCCAACAATCTGTCGTTCATCTGTGAGAAGGCCATGAAGAAAAAAACCAGACAAGAGCGAACTAACAGTTTGCCTCTAAACTGAGATGAACCAAAGGCCTCTGCAAAGTGCAAACGAAGTAGCATCGTTCAAGTATGTCACTGTGTAATGCGTGACTACACACACACACACACACACACACACACACACAATGCATATATACACACAGTCATATGCATATATACATATGTGCATGACAGCAAATATATATATTCAGAATTCATGTTCCAATATCTACCTACTACGAACATTTTCATAGTATTTATGGGTATGCAATCGTAGTATGTGTGTGTATATATATTCATATGTAGTTGTGTCTCTTGTGTCATCACTAGACAATGAAATAATACAGTCTGCCTTAATGCTTTATGACACGTGGCCACTGATGTCAGGTTCCCCAGTCTAGAAACTATTTATGTTCTTTTTCACTCGCTGCAAAATGGGACCAGCCACAATCGCACTTAGCCAAACACTACAAGTATTTATATAGTAATTATATATATATATCCATTTATGGCCAACAAATAGTAGGTGCTGCTTTCAATGCTTTTTGGGTGCTGAACAGGTACCAGAAGGTGGGGAATTAAGAAGATTCACAAGAAAAAAAAAAAAAAAAAAGATTTTAAAAAAGGGAATAAAATCCTACACTACTGCAATCCCATCCTTTGCCACATTTTGTTTTTAAAAAGCGTGATGCTGCTACATATTTTGTAACTAGAATAAACTCCCTTTCCCCTCCGCTCCTCACTCGTCCCCGATTGCTCATTTGGACATTAGCAAAGAAAAGCATGCTCAGCTATGGGCAGAGATACAACAACAAGAACAACAACAAAACATAACGGACTTGACAGGGAAATAAAATGCTAACCAGTAACATCCATCTGCCATCAAAACAAAACCTTACCAAACCCAGAAGTTAAAACCAAAGCAAATTTAAAAAATAATCATCAACCGTCTCGCTGGGTGGGCGAAATAAAGAAAGACATGTCCCCATCGGTGAAGTCTCTCTCCTCTTCGCCTAGTGGTCGCCGTGTCACCACAATCACTTGCTAGCGTGGTTCGGTGGGGGTGAGGGGGGGTGAGAGTGAGCGGGGGGGGGGGGGATCAAACCCAAAAAGCTCCGGCGCTGCGAAGGAGAACACACAATCTCTACATTAACGACAGGACTCCTGCGACGTGAATTTTCAACAGTTGCTCCGCTTCCTTGTCCTCGTAGTCTTTTTATTTATTTTTTCTTCTTCTTCTTCTTTAATGTCATTTGTTCGGTCACGATGGCCGAGTGTGCACGTGAAGGAGGCAAGAGGGTGGAGGTTGGTGGAGTTTGGGTGGGGGGGGTGGTCGATGGTCGTCGCTCCACACAGTTCAATAAAGAGCATTCAGACAAAGAAAAGAGCAGCGTCACTCCCATCCATTGTCCTTGATCATGTGAGCCAGCTCGATGATGAACTTTCCCTCTTTGTACTTTTGACTGCTCTCAAACGCGTGTTCCTGTCAACAAAAAGAAAGAAAGAAAATGTTTAGTTACAAGCTGTGGTGGGATGTAACCAAGTACATTTACTCAAGTACTATTTGAAGTACCTTAACTTGAGTATTTTCATGCCCCTGTATGCTACTACTCCACTATATTTCATGGGGAAATATTGTACTTTATTACTGCACTACTGTTATCTGACAGCGTTAGTTACTTGAAATCTAAGATTGTAAACATACAAAAATCACAACATATGATGCTTCATAGAGGTAGTGGGAGAAAAGATTCTTATCTTCTAAGATTCTGGATCGATTCACGTACATTTTTAGAAAAACCTTTTTGTTACTGATGGACAGTTATCCTACACACAGAGTCAAAGTTGTGTCGGAAGTAAGCTAGTAAGTGAGTTAAGATTGTTTTGTCAAACCACAAAGCAACGCACAAAGCAACAGCACAAAGCAGCACACAAAGCAGCGTACAAAGCAACATACAAAGCAGCGTACAAAGCAACGTACAAAGCAGCGTACAAAGCAACGCACAAAGCAACGTACAAAGCAGCGTACAAAGCAACGTACAAAGCAGCGCACAAAGCAGCGCACAAAGCAGCGTACAAAGCAACGCACAAAGCAGCGTACAAAGCAGCGTACAAAGCAACGCACAAAGCAACGTACAAAGCAACGTACAAAGCAGCGCACAAAGCAACGCACAAAGCAGCGTACAAAGCAACGCACAAAGCAGCGTACAAAGCAGCGTACAAAGCAACGCACAAAGCAACGCACAAAGCAGCGTACAAAGCAACGTACAAAGCAACGCACAAAGCAACGCACAAAGCAACGCACAAAGCAGCGTACAAAGCAACGCACAAAGCAACGTATAAAGCAACGCACAAAGCAACGTACAAAGCAGCGCACAAAGCAGCGTACAAAGCAACGCACAAAGCAACGTATAAAGCAACGCACAAAGCAACGTACAAAGCAGCGCACAAAGCAACGTACAAAGCAGCCACAAAGCAGCGTACAAAGCAGCACTAGCGTACAAAGCAACGCACAAAGCAACGCACAAAGCAGCATTAGCGTACAAAGCAACGCACAAAGCAACGCACAAAGCAACGTACAAAGTAGCGTACAAAGTAGCGTACAAAGTAGCGTACAAAGTAGCGTACAAAGTAGCGTACAAAGCAACGTACAAAGCAGCGCACAAAGCAGCGCACAAAACGTTATTGCTGCTTTTAAGTGAATGATGGAGAAAACCGTGATTCACATGCATTTGCAGAGGAGGCGTTCATCATAATACAGTATGCAAATAACTCAGCATGACTTTCATTTTCAGTCAAATAAATATGCACACATTTATTCATCTGGCCTCAGTATTATCTGAGGAAAGCAGGAAGTTTAGGGACGCGGAGAAAAACTGAAGCTTTCCTCCAGTGACCAGATCCCCTCTTTCAAAAGTCTCAACTTCCTGCCGCACATCTCCTGAAGAGCCGGATAATTTCCGGCGTGCGTCCCCGTCCTGCTGAGCTCCCGGAGAATCAGGATGTCGAGTCTTTGATTATTTGCTCAGCCTGCTTTGCCTTGTAAACCAGCTCCGCTCTTCTTTGCTCGCGGGGCTTTCGTGAGACTCTCTAATTGTTTTTTTTGTGTCACTGAAGGAGCGGCTATAAGTGAGTCCCTGTCTTGTACTTTGTTCAGTTATTTTACACCCTTCTATAGTCTCCTCAGACAATTACCGGGAGAAGCCTCTTCAAAATGGCCTGACATTTAATCACTGCCGACTCTCAGAGGTACCAGTCTGTCTGCAGCCAACCTTTCGGCACTGTAATTATCTTGCGCGCTAGGAGACCAAAGAGTTCTCGATCTCTGAGCCTAAACACAATCCCGAGCTAAAAAACTGTCACCATGGCTTTAAGAAGCAATGCTTTAATGAGAGCAACCGTGTTCCTTTGACCCGCAACAGCATCATTTGTCTTGCAAGCCGAGGAACCACATAGTTGCAACACAAACACAGGCGTTAAGTGGTGCATCGAGAAACATTAAGAGCTAGGGCGAGCGTTTAAAGGACACTTACATATTTCCAGCCCAGCGTGGTTTTACAGTTTTCACAGTAGATGTCAGCCACAGCGTGCAGACCCGTGAGGAGAACCCGCTCCTCGGCTGGCCCGCAGCCGACATTCACCCTGCAGGGGAGACAGGAAGTGGAGAAAAGGCCACGGAGGTCAGGGAGCGCAGAAGAAGAAGAGCTCAAAATGTTCACTTAAAGTAACAGCAGTGCTCAAGTATTCAAAGTACACACGTCGAAGTGTACTCGGTGCATGGTAGTGTATTCATTATTACAAATGACCAACATTGGAGACTAAAAAGTCAAGAAACTTAAACTGGAGATACAAATGAGTGAAAATATTCAATTCTATCTCAATTATTTCTCCATATGTAATATATTAGGTTTTGCATACATGAGATTTGACCAATTTTAAGTTATTTTTTGCACTGAATACAGTTGCAAATGTCAAAAATACATCGACAACAAGCTAAAAAAACAAAACAACGCCACATTGCTTTGTTCCCAGAAAGAGACATTTCTTTATGGCAACAGTCATATTTTTTGAGTTTATCTCATCTTATATATATCTTCAGATACGTTTTTTGGAGGAAATTATAAAGCCTCCAAAATGGAAATACTACTTAATACATCAAAAGTGTATTGAAGTAAATAAGTGAATACTTCAGAGAAATCTATTGTTTTCCCCCCGTCAACATTACACCACTCCCTCCCAGTAAACACAGTGTTGCTGATTAGCTTTTAATTAAAGGAAATGCCACAGGCAAATAAACAATCATTTTATGTAACCGAGCGACATGTAGACGTCTGCAAAACTTTCATTTTCCCACCAAATGCATCCGTTTTAGACTAAATGTCTTTTTCTTTTACCCGCAAAGCACCATAAACAGTGCTCGCTGGGCTTCAGGTGCTCTCACGTTGAGCATGATTAGAATAACTTATTTGGACTCTGGAGTTTGTAGAGTGCTTCTTTCATTCAATTCATTCAGGCAGGTAGGAGCAATGGATTTCAGAGTGGGACAGCACAAAGCAGCTGCTCCGTGACACCTGACAGAGTCTCAGACCCCTGGGGGGGGGGCGGGCTTCTTTGTGGTTTTCATGGAGACTGAGAGCAGAGACCCAAAAACCAACCAAGCAAGAAATACACCACTAAAAAGCGGCTCAAGGGCCTAAAGAGACTTGTGTTAACCAGCAGCTCCTGCAGCATCGTCTGACATGAGTGTGTGTTAGATGTCTAGGTTACTTATAACCGTTATCATTATCTCCGCCAGCAGGATCATGCGACGGCTCGCGTGCGTGAGTGACGGTGCACACGCGTGTCTGTCCACGGCTACTCTCGCATTCTACTGCAGTAACCTGCATAATATTTTTGGGCGGCCAGTTATGGCTGCATGCTCAAAGACCTCTCGTCGCTGTGGTGACTCGTACTTTCTCAAAAATAAATCTTTTATTCACCGACTGTCTGCATGGGCCACAGGTGATAACACAGCTGAGTGCATCGCCAACCCCCTGCCAAGGCACAGAGAGGGGAAAACAGTTCACCGTTATCGATTTGGAAGGTGTGTTTGGCAAACCGCTAACGGAGGTACCAGTACACACACACTGCTGAGCACGTCGCTTCAACTGGGACCGCTTAGTGAGTCTATTTTGTTCTGCAAAGATCGTATCACGTGTCTTGCACGACAACCTCAAGGCGATTGTCTGCATACACCGCCCTGCTTGTTCTCGAGTGTGATTTACGACGGTGTCTAGATTGGGGTCACGATACAGCAGTGGTCGGTGCAGACACACCTGGCGCAGAGCTGCCAGAGCTGCACCTTTCTAGTTTCAAAAGCATTTTAATGACAACATTCCAACATCTAGTCAGGATGTGATTCACATTAAAATATAGTCATTTAATTGCTGTAGAAACATTTATATGTTAAGTGGACTTCAGCCCAGTTTTAACCTAAACATTTCAGTGTCCCTTGACCTGAAAATCCCCACATCAGTGGTTTTGACTTCCTGCAATGCTGAAAATCGACGGCAATGTAGTGCACATCTATGAGCATTTTACCAAAAATGACGTTAGTGTGAACGTCATTTTCTGAACCCATGAAGAGATCAAGCTCCACCTAAGAGAGGTGGTGGATTTTAAGCACGCTCTGGTCTCGTTTGTGTGTGTCTGTTACTCAAACGGAATGAAAGTGTACTGCCCAACAACATTGGTGGCAGTGGTGCATGATAAAATGTCCCACAGGTTTTTGGACAAAGACGCACCTCGATGGGTTGCATCGTTGCTTTGGGTATGAGAAGAAGGGAGCTTTACTCACTTTTTAAAGTGTTTCATTGATTTTCTTTTTCCCACAAGGCTGTTTGGAATGAGGGAATTTGAACAAATGTGTTCGTCGAGTGGATCTAATTTTGTTCAATGCGTTTGTTGGAACCGATAATCGAATGAGACCACTGGGAATAATTTCTGTGGTGGTGGATGTGAACTTTACCTGCGTAACCCCCCCCCCCCACATTTTTTTTGGGCTAGCAAAGGTGCTCGTGGCTCCACCTGCCTGTGCATTGTTCTCAATTTTGTGCATGCGTGTTAAAACACAATTTTAACATACGTGTGCAGTCATCGTGGCAGCAACGGACAACAGCTGCACAGAAAACAAAAGGTAAGAAAGTGTGAAAGCAAAGCAGTAGGTTTAGGTGAAGGAGGGACGCTTGAACTCTGCTTTGAATTCAAACGTACGCACCCAGTGCTTTTAAAAGTCCATCTAACAAATGAGCTTCTTGTGTAACTTTTATCTACAAGCCCCCAGAACACTTTTAAAATATCCATAGAACAGACCAAATGTACAAAAAGAGTAAAAAAGCTAAGTTTGTCACTCTGGAGAAAAAAAGAACCGAGATGAATTGTAGGTGTGGGTCTCATACTTACACCGAATTAAACAGATAGGCTCTTCCTTGACTGCCTTGAAATGACTGAAACGAGAAAGAGAGAAAAACAACAACAGGTAAGTTGACGATACAGATCCCCATCACACCGCCGAGTACGAGAATGTCAGCAACTGACGCCCCGGGGTGCTTTTTCTCCCAGTGACTGCTGTGCGTACATGTTCTTCCACCTCGCCGAGGATCCCACACACCAGTTTGGCCGGAGGTAAGAAATAAAACGAGGCTCGGAGAGGCGCTGAAATCTGAGCACATCAATCATCGATGACGAGAGAGCCGTTGTTTTCGGACTCCTCTTAGTTACTAATCGTTACATCAAACATGAACTCAAACTACACATTTCTTACTTAATTTTCTGCGAAATATTTACAAGAAAACTATGTAAAAAGCCGTTGGTGCTTTGCACATTTAGAGGAAATACAGATGGAGAGTTGTGTGCTTTGTATCAAGTTAATCAAAATAGATGGGATTACATCAAATCTAGATACAAATCTACCAAGAGTCACACTTGAGCCTCTGGGTTTCCCTGCTGCAAACTCTGTGTGTTTGCAGAACAACAGAGCAGCTGTAAAAGCAGCGTCTAACAGCTCATAGAAGAAGACACGTTAAGAAGACACACAGCTGATTACGATACCGAGCCCTGATTTAATGATTGAAAACATTCCTGTCAACCTCAAGAGACTACATGTGGAAAACCTGTTTGCTTGAATGCATGGAGGAATAAGTTATGTGTCAAAGCTCCCCTGTGGAGTTTTCTTCTCAACAAATACTGTTCTGTTTACATTCAGTGTTTCTCACCAAAATACAGTGTGTGTGTGTGTGTGTGTGTGTGTGTGTGTCCTTGAGGCACAACAAACATGTTTAATGCATTTCTTTCCAAATGAGTCTGGATTTAAGTTAGACTGTAAATATCATCTGCAGATCTACGCAGAGAAAGAAAGGTGTTATGGGTAACCGTGCACACCTTGTAACATGTAAAACAACTTGTCCTGATGGACGGAGGGGTTCACGTTTTTGCTATACGTGCAGCCCGAGGATGCATCCTCCAGCATTAAAGCACTAACAAAGTAAAAAATATATATTTTTTATTTGCTGGATTTTTTTTAAACAACTTGTCAGTGATGTCAAAACCTCAAAATTTCTACAAATACAAATATCATCTGCATATTTTACAATGAGGCAGTTTTTTTTTACCTACCCTTTATTCGTTCCTGCTTTTCCAAACTAAACCTGAAGAATTGCTACGATCACATCATAATAATCATAAACAGAAGTTAACACACATCAGTCGTGTGGTCGTGATGAACGCAGGAGGTTAAATTAAATTCTGTCTTTATAGAAATATGCTGCCACTGAGTCCACGCATGACGTTTGCCGTGTATTAATGTGAACGCAGAGCGGTAAAGCAGTCACAGTCGGGGACGACGACGACGGAGGCTTGGTCTCCCTCGGCCGGCTGGACAGCAGCCCCAATCGGCTTTGCTTTTTCCATCGCAAACGAGTGCAGATCAGTGTGTGGCTGCGGTTGAGGGCGCTGAGCTAATACCGCCTAATAGGAGCACCAGCTGCCTCCTCCGCTGACCACCACCGAGGCTCAGGGGTCCATCCTCAGCTGCCCGAGTGTTGAACATTTGTCAAAACCGGGAACGTTTTATTTGAGATAATAAGGAGTTTCGTTTGGAACCGATTCAAGAACAACAAAAGAGGATTGTTCTTCTTGTCTCTGCTCCCCCCCTGCTTTGGTCGCTGGAGGTGTTGATGTCTCATTGTTACATCCTCCGAAGCTCATTGTTTGGTGTTGGAAGTGAAGTCTGCACACACACACGTACAGTCCACAGCCAAAAGACATGTGACCTTTAGCTGCCAGAGGGAACTAGGTCGGTCCCCGTGGAGTCAACAACAAGCACCCTCTCCACAGCGTTTATAGTCCGGGGAGGGGTGGTCACTCCATGTGACAAGAGCTGGGTGTCACATGGGCTTCACTGTGGCTCAGCCATCAACTCAACCACTGGCTCGGTCCCTCGCTGCCCTTATCTGTTTCCCACAGTCTATTTTTACTTTGGCAGCGTTTTTGTCTCCCAACCCGAGCTGCTGCGACATTTTTTACTTTACTGTAGATCACCGGGGCCAAAAGAAACATCAGGCCGCTCGTCACACAACCCGTTAAGAGTCTATAACTGCAAAGTCCTTCATAGATCAGTGCAGAAACAAAAAACATGTTGGTCGTGTGTTTTTTTTACGTAGACAGAAGCCAGACAGGTTTTGGGGCTGCACTAAACCTTCCAGACTCCCAACAACAATCCTATTAGACAGGATCCTGCAGGGTTCGTTTCCAACATGAGTGCAGAGAGACTCAGCTGCAGACTGGAACTCCCACAGGTTTCCTTTTTAGCTGTTTAATAAAACATGAGCAAATGTGGAGTGTGGTTACCGAGCTTCTTTTCTTTTCTTTTCTTCTTAAGGTTTTGCAAATTCATTTGTTTTTAAAAATGCTTGCTCCTAAGAAATTAATTCTACAAAGCAAATCTCAAAATCCCCGAATCCCTCTCGACCTCGCGGGACTGAAGGGAACACCGATACCTCGCACAGAGAAATCCGCTTCCTTCAGCCAAACACACAAAATAAAAATCCAGCCCCCCCGACAGGCTGAAATGCTTCATCTGCAGAGAGCAGCGGGCTGGGTCTTTAACGGTCTCACGAACTGCATCCGATGTCACCAAAATCCACAAAGAAAGGGATGTTTACTTCGGCTTAACGCGAATCTATTGTCAAACCTGCTGGGGTCGGTTTTACCGTCTGTCTCAGCAGATGCCCGGCTGCGGTAGGTGAAGATTCAACTACGACTGAAACACATTTAAACTCAATTCAAGGGGAGCGATTATTTTAAGGACTAAACGTCTGATATTTACAAGCTCACACTATGTTATGCAATACTTTTATCTGAAAGTATCTAAAAGGAAAAGATGCTATGAGAATCAGACGGCACAAACTACACAGGTCTGCCGTGACGCTGCCGCAAGGAATTGTGGGACGGCATTATCTCTTCTCCTCTGGTACGAGGATGGTCTAGTGTTCCCTATGCTACAGGAGATATAAAAAGGAAGCATATGTAAATATAAACAGCTGACTCTGATCCTTTGCCTTACTAGCTAAATGCGAACAGGGATTCAAACAGATCTGGTGTTTCTATTGCCGGCTCTGCAGCAAAATCTATGAAAAACAGCGACAGGAAAAATGGGCACAAAAACATCCAGAAGCGTGCGAGTTATTGTGAGTCGACTTATAAAAAGCTACTGATTCAAAATATTTAGTGTGGACTAAAATGGTATTGGTTGGTTGGTTGGTTGGTTGATTGGTTGGTTGATTGGTTGGTTGGTTGGTTGATTGGTTGGTTGATTGGTTGGTTGGTTGGTTGATTGGTTGGTGGATTGGTTGGTGGATTGGTTGGTTGATTGGTTGATTGATTGATTGGTGGATTGGTTGGTGGCAAAGCAAAACAACCCAATCACAAGAGTAAAGTGGCAAATGTGAACAATGTCAGGCTGCAGGAAAGAAGCGAAAAGAAGTGGCAATTCTGTCTGATCAATGCCATGTTCACCATCTTCATTTAGCATTAAAATATCGCACAAAGTGTCTTCTGTCATTTGAATCCGCCAAATACCATTTCCCTCTGCTAGTTTTGCTAATATATAGTTCAATAAAAGCTTGCAAACCATGATTACACTTGGTTTAATTATGATATTAAAGAAAGAGAGGGGGAACGGTAACAAACGGACCGCTCCATCTTACGTCAGTCGCGTGTCGACCATCAGAGTCTTGGCAAACTTCCAGCTGGAAGAAGAAGGAGGAAAAAAAACATCCTCAAACCCCAAAGGAAGTGCGTCCGTTAATGGCGAGAAAAGAAAAGTGTGATCAATCCATTAGAGGGGCTTCCATCAGCCTGATGGGTGGGACGAAGCCAAGGTGCTGCATAAAACACTCGGCCTGCTCCTCAGTATGCAGGCAGCGGCGTCCGGCTCCAGGACCTCGTTCACACTGCAGGACTCTGCTCTCACACTGCTCTCAGGGCGGTTTCTCCTATCTGATGAAGGGTGTAGCCCAAATCTGATCATAGTATGAACCGACGGCGATGTCGTGAAGATGCAGCGTGCTCCGGGTGACGACATGACAACGAGCGTCGGATCGGATTTCATATAGTCGGATAGTCTCAGCACGTTTCCTTTGGAGGCGATTATGTTTTACTCGTTGGCCTTCACGCTAACAGATCCTCGTCCAGTTGACCATTAGTTCGGTCAAATCAAAGCTTAGAAACTGCAGTTGGACAGTTGGGCTACTTTGATTGGCAGGCCACTGCCAGAGACGTATACGGCGTCTCTACATCACTTCTCCGCATTCCAAATATGGTCACTTCCGTTCATTGGTTGCAAAAAGCCAAGATGGCGACGGCCAAAATGACGAGCTCGAGGCTTCTAAACAGCAGTCCACAAACCAACGGGTGGCGTCACGATGACCGAGTCCACTTCTTATATCGATGTCTGTGGGCTGCAGTAAGACTGATACTAATCGAGGAAAAGTGTGAATGGTGCAAAAAAAGAAATTTGCATTAAGCAATAAGCCAAGTATGTTCATCACTGCTGGCTGCTCAGCCTCGATAATTAAAGTTTTACTGCGAGAGGAAAACTTCTCTTTTGCAGAAGCTTCCCATATTGAGTCTGGTGGCTGAGGGGAGGAGGGGAGGGAGAGGAGGAGGGGATTGAGGACTGAGTCTGCCATTCTTCCTTCTGGCCCGTGTGCTCAGGTTAATCCTCTCTTTCGGGCTGCTCCATCTGCATCTTTTGCTCGCCGGCTGGCATGCCTCGAAGACTCTACGCAGAAGCTCTGCGAGGGGAAACAAATTATTCTTCTGTTTTTTTTTTGTTTTTTTATACCTGGCTCAGGAGATTTCCAGCACTCAAATTGCAACTGTGGGGAGAAATCCGCCAGAACCTGCAGAGCTCCTTCAAACACTTTTTAAACCTTTTGCTGTTGGTCGCATGGCCGGTTTACTGGTCCCCCCCCACCCACCCCTTTTTATACTCCATGCACACTGGGAAATAGAGTTCATAAGAATCACTGTGCTGGAGCTTCACTTCACAAATTTCACATGCGATGAGAATCAAACGTGGACAGGGCGCGTGGCCTTGGCAGCGCGTAGTGGAAAACACCAGACTACGGTGTCGTCTTCTCCTGAGTAACATAATCGGCTTAGAAGGGTTGATGCCGAGGACCGGTGATGCTGCCTGAACACACAAACGCTAACGAGGTGTGGCAGCGAGTGGAGAGCTTATTAACAGATCTGCCAGCAGTATGGTCACAATCAACACCAAGATATTATTAGGAACAATTTCCAGATATCAATCTACCTCGTGAAGTGGAATATAGGTGCAGAGTCAGATATTACAACGCTGAAACGTTTACTCAAACAAAAAATGTATTTTAACAAGTGTGCCAAATATTGTCTCGTTACAGCTTCTTACATGTGGTTTTTAATTTAATAGATTTGGGTTTTGTCCGTCGGTCGCACAAAACTGTCAATTTACATTTATTTTGCACAACATTGTGAATTAATTTAATGTAAAATGATGTGTTAAAAAATTCTTCTTCTTCTGTTTGACTTCAACTGTTTGAATGGCAGCCTATGGGTCATCTGAGTGCAAATCCCAGATCCTCCACAAACGTAACCCTCTCCAGCCTGAAGCTGAAACATAAGTACGGCTTTACGTCAGACTACAGTAGAGTTTCAGTGTCTGTCCTATCTGGACAAACAGCAGGGGACAAAAGAAAACCTATTAAACCTCATTGTCTTCTAAATGAGCCTCAATACAGGAGGAGTTTAACTCACCAAACTGGCTCCTAACGGGCCCGACTGTTTCAGCACTTTGGGGAACTCTCTGAGAAGCGACTACCGAACGATAATAAATTACATTTATTTGCTTTTCCCAGTTTGGAGCTCTCTGGTGCTACTGTTCCTCCAGCATTCCCGCTCCAGTGTCAGGTGTGACGACAATGGGCCTCTAATAAAACAAACATTACACCCTTTAACATCTTCAGCCCCTCCCGCGGCGGCGACAGGAGCTCATAAATATCTCACTCTCTAATGCTTTGTGTTTTAGAAAGCAGCAGTCAGTGCTCAGAATACGTCACCGAAGAAAGCACATGCGGCGGCGCTTTGTAGCCGAATGATTACAGCGCGTATGGCGGCGACGTCGCAGGTTCGATTCCTTGGAACCTTTGCTGCAGTTGAAGTAGAGTTAGAGTAAATTAAAAGAAGAGTCGGGAAGGAAAGCTATAGTCTTCATCAATTAATTGGCAGATTTATTGATACAGAAAATATCAGTAGATGCAGTATTCTATTAAAAATGTAATGTTTTCTGTATGCATATATTCTATTTAGATATTATTTTACAACTGATTTTGTTTTTCCTCACTGCAAGTCCATCAAAACGAAAATAACTTATTTTTCCACCACACACTGAGTTTTCGTCGTGCTGTGTGTGCATTCTTGACTGTAAACACTTTGTGTGAACTCTGTCACATAAGCTAAGTTTCATTGTTATTATTAGTGGTGTCTTCCGTGTTTCGTGTCGCGTCTCACAACCAATGAACTTCCTGATTGCAAACAAGAGGATGTGGACCAAATTAAAACAAAGAAAACAGCCCACGGGGCTTTAAATATCACTAATGTCTCACAACTTTCTTCTGCAGCGTTCTTGTGTTTCAAAATGTGCTGCACCAACAAATTGAACCTCCGGCACAGGAGCCAATAAAACGTCACACGGACTTTGCTGCGTGACGATTAATCCACATATCTCGACGTGTTAAGTGAGGCGCAGATAAACGAGGAGAGTTGCTCTCGTTCGAAGGCTCATCGGCGTGATTTACGACGGTCTTTAACAATTAAAACCTTTCGCGGCTCTG
This sequence comes from Lycodopsis pacificus, assembly GCA_028022725.1. Taxonomy (NCBI): domain Eukaryota; kingdom Metazoa; phylum Chordata; class Actinopteri; order Perciformes; family Zoarcidae; genus Lycodopsis; species Lycodopsis pacificus. Next base: position 12,824,328 of record CM051692.1, read on the forward strand.
AAGTGACCATGTTGAGGCCGGTGATGCTGCTGAAGGAAGCAGCACGGTCTGGTGGTTGAGCGGTTTACTCGTCTTCCTCCCCGCACCGACAAGCTGCGAGCTTCCGAGTCTCTGAAGCCGCAGGAGGCAAATGGATTTCCACACGTAGATGGCGAACGCGCTGATTGATCATCTTTGCCATTTGAATAATCAGCTGAGTGCGCGGCGAGAGTGCAACGCACGGGGAGTCACCATCTTGCTTTAACACCTAAAAAGGTCACCGCTTCAGTCGCTGCGACTCCGGCACATCTGATAGTTTATGAACTTTACTCGCACTCTGCTCTCCAGCTGTCGATTCACGGTCGGCGACCAAAGCAGCTGTGCACGCTTGTGGCTCCAAATGCCAGCAAATGTTTGAACAATGTGGACTTCCAACACCCAGACATCCTGTAACAAATGAATACTGTTATGAATCACACCATCAGAAACCTGATGGTGTGAGTCTCAGCCGTTTGTATCTCACTCAGGCTCGGATTCGTCGCTCTCTGCGGGCGGATAAATGACCAGACCCGGCAGGACAATTTCATTTTGGGCAAATGGGCCGAATCTTCGGCATCCTACAGCGTGATCTGAGTTGGTTCTTATGTTTGCTTGTGGAGGTTTATGTGCAACCTATCAGTAGTCGCTTATGATGGAGGAATTTCACTGTCTGTTAAAAAAAGAAAGAAGGTGTTTCAGGCCCAAACTGGTGGCGTCGACGTTTAATTCGGAAAATTGAATTAAATTTAAAAAAGATATGATGAAAATATGATAGGACTCCATTCAAATCAAACTCTCACTATCAACACAAATGCTAATGTCGCCGCACTCTTATTCATGTTGAGATAAAAATAACTTTGAACTGGATCAAAAAGATTGTATAACTTGATGTATTTATGATGTATTTATGATGTTTTTATTAGTTTAACACAAGTTTCAAGCTAATTTCTAAAATATCTGCAAAACTAGAATAACAGCCTCGTGGTTGTACGTCTCCGTCAATCAGTCAAGTTGCAATTTACATCCATGTCTGTCCGAAAATAATAAGTGAATCAAAAGATTATCTGTGAATTATTAAACAACAAAAATAATCCTTAATCGTTACCTGATGACACCTTGAGAGCTTGAAATTCAGCAGTATTGAGATGAATGGGAGGACACAATTAGAACAAATAAAAACAACAACAGTGCCGTTCATAGAAAACTCGTGGGCAGTGATGCAGATCTGAAGCCTGACTGTCTGGATTTTTTCATCTCATATTTTGAACGTAATCCTCTGAGGTCGCAGTGAGCCACAGCAGCAGCTTTCACTTTGACCCTTTTTTTTTTTTACTCAAAAAATGCAACAGAAACAAAAATAGCCGCGGCATTAACACTTGAAAAGGCTGACCGCCGACACCGACTTCAGTAATAACACCGGCAGCGGGTGCCATCGAGGCCTCTGAGAATTTATCGGCAGGAATAAAATACAGAAGCAAGAGCGAGCAGACAGATACACGAGCACCGGAGACGCAATAAGGAGGTGAGCGTCAAATAAAATGGACATTGCTGTCAAACCCAAAGTGATATTTGCCACAACTAACACCAGAGGACATCACTAAATCACTGCAGAGAACTCTCAGTTCAGCCGAGCAAAGACTTATTCATTTCCAAAATATTACAAGGAGCCTGTCGCACTTAATCATCGTGGTTCATAATCTCCCCCAAAAGATGATGAAGGAGGCCCAGACAGCGATTATCCAACACCCAGACGAGTCTGCAGATTTATCAGTGTTTGATTTGAATAATGAAAAACTGGAGAGAATTGCCATAACAATGTTCAGAGAACAGCTGAACTCTCGTACTAACCTGACAAACGCAAGTGTTGTTTACATTTTCCAGTCTGCTCCTACATGAGTACCACTTATTTAAAGCTGCATTGATTTATTCAATTAACATTGAATTCAATTAAACAAACCCACAAGAAATGATCTGCCAACTTCAGCTTTTTAGCTTCTTTTAGCTCATTGTTTTGGTTTTACCGGACATTTAAATCCACTGTTCACTGTCCAATCCGCACCAAACACACAAAGACACAACGTCAGCTGGTGAACATAGTGGAGCATTTAGCAGCTTTAGATCCAGACGCTATTTTCAGGAGTTGGTGGAGACCAAGAACAAGACTTCAAAGGAATGATGCTCCATGTCTGCTGCATGTGTTAACAATTGTGATCGTGGTGAACAAAGGGCCAGACGTTGGATTATGTAGTGACTTAAAGGGCTAACGACTGTGCTGTAGTTGGTGAACTAACCGCTAACATGCTAGTCAGTCAGAAACTTGCTAGTGCCAATCACAACTATCAAGGTAATAGTCAGTTAGCAAGCTAGATAGCTTGGTCGCTAACTGGACAATAAGTTCGCAGAGTTTATTGAAAAGACGCATTTGTCCCATTGACTCTAATGTTGGCCAACGGTGTGAATTTGACACAAAAGATTGCAGCAATTGACGCTTCGCTAAGCCCCGATGCTATTCCGTCAAACTGTCAGAGCTACGCAACCATTGAGCCCACACCGTCACTAACTGCACTCCTCGAGTATATATTATCTAATTTTTGGAAAAACGAGAGAAGCAGACAGAAGGGTCTACAACATTCGTTTCAAGGATAAATCCAGGACGTCAAATAGTTTCAGCAGTGAATAAAGGCTAAAAAGATAAAGATAGAAGCTACAGATCAGTGTCAAAGTGAGCTAACATCAGCTGGAGATCGAGACAGAAGACAATGAGATTAAGGAACAACACTGCTCCTCTGTATTCACTGTTACAATCATTAAAGAGCGAAAGCAGCACATTCAGTATACCTTCAGTAGCTAGCGTAGCATAAGTTACGTGCTAACACTAGTTAATGATGTGCTAACGTATGTGCTAATGCTAGCGCCACAGCTTTTTACGTAGGAACGTGACGTTATAGAAACTTCTCCAGGTTACGAGTATCACTCTTACACAACGTGAAACCATGACCAGCAGAGCCGGATAGCTGTCGGACCCTGGTCAGAGCGGGACGATGCTACGCTACGATTGGACAGTCTGCATCCGAGGGGGCGGGACTTAGCGAAGGGCCGATTGAATGTCATGTGAAAGGCTACAGGGTGACTTGAGTGGAGGACAGGGAGGGCTGGACCTGCCGTACCTTTGAGATGAGCTCGTCATGGTTGGCCAGGTGTGCCCGGCAGTGGATGCAGCTGTAGGTGCGGTGGCAGTTCGGCAGGTAAGCCTGGAAGGTCTTTGACTTGGTCATCTTCACCATGTCAGTGGGGCAGGGCTCTTCGCAGGTGTCCGGGCTGGCACTGGAAGAGTTGCAGCTCTGCTGGACTTGCTGACAGAAGAAGCACTGGAAGATGCAGGCAAAAGCCGTCGTTGTTGTGGAGTGGGTGTGTGGCAGGCTCCACACAGACACCACGGGAGAAAATCAAACCTGCCGGGCGGAAAACAAAAAGTGTATGAGAGACTCGTCCCGTGCAGCCTATTTTTAGAGCTCATGATCTTGACTGCGATTCCAATATAAACACATATCGTTTGCTCGAGCAGTCATTTGATTACAGTAATCTATCACGTGATTGTGATCGCATGATGTCGGCTACCAACACGGCTGTGATGTAACTTAATATGATGACACGGCAAACAAACCCGTGTTCAATGTGAAGCCACACGACATGTTTCACTTGATCACAAACTGATTTCTTATTCATAGTTCTGTCTCAGTGGACCGATACACGCAGGATAAGATTATTAAAGCTTCTGGTATAAATGTTAGAGTTCTTTTATTTGTTTGCATGCCAGGAAAATTAATAAAAAATATCCCTCAAAAAGGACACTCTGTTCTTTACTTTGTTTCAACTGCGAGAATAGTTTGATTTAAGATTAGCTGTAACAGTTTAAACTAATGTCCAGTGTTTGTTTTTAATTCAAATCTGAACCAGGAGGTCAGTGTGTAAACTGTAACGGATGTTTACAACGGACAGATTGAGTAATAACTTCACCTCTGGGTTTGTTTACAATCCATCAGATCATCCGACTGCTCCTGTTTGTTTCTGCGTCCAGCAATTACTTTGACGAGAAACCAGCAGAAACCAAAACCTGATCCAAGTTGTAATAAACTCAAAATATAGTATGCATGCATGTTGTATGACAAACAACAACAACGAGCACACATAGCATACAGCATCAGCTTCATCATGAATTCCTGGCAGAGATGAATTTGTCTGCACGGCTGCAGGAGATTCGGCTCCGCAGAAACAAAACCAGTTGAGATCATCTGCAGGACAGACGAGAAGAGACGAGGAGACAATGCAGCCGAGACACAACGAACATCTCTGCAGGTGAACAACAACGCCAACTATCCGCCGGAATGAAGACCTGCTGCACCTCCTTTTGTTCTCGACTGCTGTCTAGACTCTGGTGTGGCAACCATTTGGATTCCAGCTGATCGAATGTGACATTCGTGCTTACACTGAAAATATGCATGTTTGATCTTTTCCCAAATCCTTTTAACCTGGAGCCTCAAACAGTTATTCATCTCTCATGATAAGACAATAAGACATACATCGTCAAAAATATCAACTTCAACTTTAAAGTTTAGCATTCACTTCGTCAAACAGAACAATTTGGTTTTATTCAACCTATTTCTATATGAACAATCTCTTTCATCTCCCTCCGTTCACGACCCTTTCTATTCATCGTGTCTACAGTATTGTCATTATTAATAGTTGTGTTTGTGTCCGTGGTTTACAGCGACTGGGAGCTAAAGTGTTGTCCCTGTAAACTTTGACGTGGTGGCCGTTTGGTGTGAGGTCTCCGGTTGGTTCATACTCATCAGTCAGTTGGTTAATGTTTCTACAGCCTGTTACTCTGTTGTGTTGTATCTTGTTTTGGCCTCTTGGTGGCAACAGAACAAGCTTTAAAACACAAAATCAGACATATTATGCTTTATACGGTTGTTATTGGGTTAAATATTAGCAAACAGTTACTTCTCATCCAGCAGACACGGAGCAATATTAACATTAGGAGTCACGTTTCGGGCCAAATGTTGAATATAAGCTTAAAATATATTCTCCTGTTCGCTCTCTTTTGGTTTCCACCGACTCCTAAGAAAAAGAATCCGGCTCTTTAGCTACTAAAGGCTCAATTTCCTTCTCCAGATAGTTGCTAACTCTGCTCGTCTGCTTTGTGATTTTAGAGCTTTTTTCGCTGTAAAACAGCAACCTGGTTGACGAGAGCCTGTGGGGTGAAACCGGAACAGTGAAGTTGCACGAGCAAAGTTGAATTCACCTCTAAAGAAAGAAAAGAAAAGCACGTAATGGCTGTACTGTTGTCACGGACAGTCAGACAGCGTGCGGACTATGACCTCTCATCGTTGATTAAATTGAGACTGGGTGGTGCCATTTATCTGCTCAACCACAGTGGCTTTCACTTCTGATATTTACTACTAAGATATATTAAAAAACAGGCGTGTTTTCCTTCAGAGACTGGTGTCACTGATGAGTAGAAAGTACATTATTTGCCTGGAGATAAAATATAGAAGTCAAAAAGTAGCATAACATGGAAATACTCCATGTATGTGGTACAAGTACCTCATAGTACAGTACTTGAGTGAATGTATTTACATTCGCCATATTTTATAATCTGATACTTCTATAAAAGGAGTATTTTGTATAACAAAGGAAGGACGATAAAAGGATAATAAAAGTGTTGACATTTTGAATATATTGAATATTGAAAAAAACGACCTATAGTCCTTAAAAGAATCTTTGTCTTTAAAAAATGAACTGTCCACTGTCACTCCAACCACCAGCACAGCATAACAAAGGTCTCACCTTGTTAAACAACAACAACAACAACAACCCGCTGCATCCCTGAAACTAAAGAAACAACGAGCTCCAGAAGTTTTCCAGTTGAGCTCAATGTGGTGCAACAGGAAGAGCAGCAGCGCCGAGACAGAAGCCAGACGAGCAAAACAAAGGAGCTTCCGCAACTCAACAGGAAGCAGCCGTGACCTGAAGTGAAGCGTGGCTGCTCTGCAAACGCATACAAAACACACATTTACACTGCCGGGAAGGTACACAAAGAAAAAATAAGAGACGGTGGCCTAACCTGGTGGCCCTCAGACGAGCCACATTTCCATACTGTACATGTATATATAACTGCATAATCTGCACAGGTGTCTGAGACATAATCCCAGCATGAAAAAAGGACAAAATCCCCTTTCTGAATTAGCCCAGTTTAACCCCCGGCTGCTCGTGGACAGGGCAAGGTAAACACACACACGCACACGCACACACGCACACACAAGAGCTTTGTGTGTGTGTGTGTCACCATCAGTGATTGTATCAGCTTTGTGCAGTGCATCACACACACACACACACACAGAGAAAGAGGAGACAATAACACGCTGTTATTTGCATTTAGACACCCTGACAGCGTGAAACAACGCAGAACATCGTCCCTTTTCCCTTCAGTGATGCCAAATAAGGACAAGTTACCGTCTGTGGAGCCGTTTCTTTCTTTGTTGTGGTCCCCTGTGGGGCCACGTTGCTCACTTCAGGGTCTCTTGGCAGTGCATGGTCTTATTTTTGTTCACTTTTAATGCTCTTCCTTTAACATGTTATCTATTTTTTCTAAACTGTAACAGCTGAACAATACTTTAAGTGATTATTTGAATCCTAAATAATGATTTCCTAGCTCTGGAGTTTGTGGTTCTTTTGTTTCAGCCTTCCTCGCCATGGTAACAGCTGACATGTTTTATTTAAACCACCTCGTTTTGAAGAACAACCCAAAAGGAAATAATAAAAACAAAGAGGGAGATGTGAGTCGAGTCGACAGGTAACACAGCTGATATTCTAACTGGGCGAAGTGAACACAAAGAGGCAGCACACTGCGCGTCTCTGGTAACCAGTAACAGGAAGAAGTGTCCAGACAAAAGACTCGCTGCACTCAACACCGAGTCGAACCGCCCAAAAAACGCCACATTTAACACGACATGCGTTTATATTTATATTCTAAAGAAGTCGACACGACGGGCTTTTACAGCGTCCCCCTCTTCTCCTAAAATGTGTTTATCCCCAATAAAGAGCCACGACGCGCGCTCGAGCGCAACAGTGTCGCTCTATCTTGCTGCTGCTGCTGCTGCTGTTGTTGTTATTGTTTATTTGTTTCCGAGCCTGGTGCAGTCTGTGAACCCAGCACGACACCAGAACCAGGTTGTGTGAGGTAAACATTGCCGGGCTGCTGTACTCACCATCTGGATCATCAGAACAAACCGCAGCTTGGTGGAAAACTGAAGAAAGACAAGAGACGTTTTCAGTCTGATGTTTTCTTTTCTAAGTTGATTCAATGATTGCCGTCGTCCCAGGCTCTGGTCCATGTGTGGTGCTGCCAGACAGGAACTTATTGTTGTGTCCTTTGGGTGCTGACGGGTTTCATTTTTTCCCCCAACACGAGCTTTTGTTGTGTCTTTTGTGTGCGTAATGAACTGGCCTCTGGTTACTTTGGTACGGAACGTCACCACGTGGGAGGGAGATGGCGCTGTGATCGACAGCTATGGCTGGCCAATGGGTGGCTGTGCTGCCTTCAGGCTCCCGTGGGAAAGATGGAACGCAGGTTCAGAGTGGCATTCAGGTGGAAATAAATGTTCCCCCTGAATCTATTAGTCTATTAATTTAGTTTATTTTGAGTACATTAGTTTTCGTATGTGCTCTTCAGCATTTTGTATTTGTTGTTCTCACTTTTTGCCATTTTTCTATTGAATTATTTATTGCAACAACTTCATCTCCACACGCACATATATATATATATACATACATACATACATACATACATACATATATATATATATATACAAACAAATGTTTTTTAAGTAAATTTCTGTGTCGCATGAAAGGCTATTATGTTTGTAAAATGTCAAATAAAGGAACCATGAACTATATTTGTGATTATTTTGGTCAATAATTTGTATCTATGCATCTATTCTTCTTTTGCTGCACTTTAGTTTTGCTGCATATGATCAATAAACTCAAGGTGTCAACATCATAAATCTCATCTCATTTATTCTTTTTATATACATGTATGTTTTTGTTCAGTTTGGGCCTAATAAACAGTAATAGAGATTATATTGTATGCTTTCAAACACAAAGATCCTTTTAGTTCCCCCCCCCCCCCCCCCCCCACGTGTTTCACTTCATATTTCGGGTTGTTGACTTTGGCAACTGAAAGCAAACTTCTTTGCTGAAGTTTTGAATGGAGGACGAGGTACTTTTGGATGTTTTTGACATTGATTTAATGCTGTAACGCATGAACGCAAACGTGTCTGTGTGTAAATTGTGTTAAAGTGGAGAATTATTTATCACAATCAATATCTTTGTTCCAGCAAAAACAAAAATCTGAAAGTTACTTTGTTATTGTTGAAGAGCTTATTGCCCATGGGGCGTGAACGCGCCACCGGGTGGAGGAGGGAGCGCGCAGACACCCGGATGTGTAAATAAATACAAGATGAGAATATGAATTGCATTCCTCTTCTTTCTCTGATATGAAAACGAATACTTTGTGTTTGTCATGCTCAGTTTTCCACCTGCAGCTCGTTAAAGACAAGTCACATTTGGTTTCTACACGTTTTGGGCATATTTTCTTCACTCAAATTACAATTGACATACGTCTAGATTTAATAAATGGCATTGTGGGTTATAATCCTCTGAGGAAAAAGGATCCAGACATGTTTAATAAGGCTATCAAACACAACTAAATATACAATCCGACACCAAGTGGGAGCAGAAACACTACAAGAATATTACAGGATCCCTTTTCCTGAAAAACGCCCACACAGCGAAATCTGAGCCAAAACAAGTTTGACCCTATTAGTTATTTTTAGAAACAGAGCATGTCTTTAAGCTGAAATTAATATTTTATTGTATAGATGAAAAAAACAAAACAGCAGCCTGATCGCCCACCACCTCCTCCTCCTCCACCGTTTATGTGTCAGTGCTGCATCGTCCCTGACATTGGACAGATCCACATCTGACATCTAATGCCATGAATGATGACATTAACCATAAAACAGCCTAATAATAAAACAGTAATCTGGTTTCGAGCTCTCAATCAAAAGCCTGTCCTCGTCCTACCCTTGCTTGTCCTGACGCGCATGAGCTTCAACACAACAACCACTCATGAACTGTTATATATATATATATATATATATATATATATATATATATATATATATATATATATATATATATATATATATATATATATATATATATATATATATATATATATATATATATATAACATTTTTTTATAAATTTTTTATATATATATATATATATATATATATATATATATATATATATATATATATAAACATTTTTTTATAAATTTTTTATATATATATATATATATATATATATATATATATATATATAAAATTTATAAAAAATTTTATATATATATATATAAAATTAATAAAAATTTTTATATATATATATATAAAATTTATAAAAAATTTTATATATATATATATATATATATATATATATATATATATATATATATATATATATATATATAAAATTTATAAAAAATTTTATATATATATATATATATATATATAAAATTTATAAAAAATTTTATATATATATATATATATATATAAAATTTATAAAAAAATTTTATATATATATATATATATATATATATATATATTTATATATATATATATATATATATATATATATATATATATATATATATATATATATATATATATATATATATATATATATTTTTTTTTTTTTTTTTTTACTGCCTCTGATTACAAATATACGTATATTGACACTGGAGCACGAGCCCCGTCGTGTTGCAATGCTCTCCAATGTGTTGCTTCACCGTATGGATGTAAACACAACATTGCAGCTTCCCTCGAAGAGGCAGGCTGTGTGCGCGCGCGCGCGCGAGCGTTATGAAATCAATCCCTTTCGCTGTGTTTTTGTCGCTTGTTCACGTGGCATCCTAAGCCCCCCCCAAAAAAAAGACTGACCGCGATCTGCAGCCAAAGAGATGATGGAGGTGCTGGTGATCATAGCGGAGATAGCGCACGTTATCACATGAAAGGAGCTGCACGTCCGGGTTTTCTTCTCTGCTCTTGAATGTAACTCGATGATCAAATTGCAAAACGTGTCTCATTAAAGAAAGGAGACATTGCAACCTTATAATTAATGTAAACGGGTTTAGTTTCTAGAAGAGTATTATACTTTTATAAGATTGTTGCAGTGATATTAAAGTGTGTTTTTCATACATTAGAGGCAATGTCCCCAATGCACCCAAAAACAGAAACTAAACCTGATACCTTGTAAGGTGTTAAATATAATGTAGGCAATACAAACTATAAATCCCTTTGTGCAACACACAATAAACAAACTGTACTAAAGTACAATAACAGTTAAACTCACGATACAGACACACTTTAAAGTAAGTAATACATTGTAATAGTAGGCTTTTACAGTTATTGTAGTGATTATTCTGACAGACACGCGCGTGTCCTCCAGCAGGTCACTCGCGCTGCACTCACCCCAAAAACACCTCGACTTCCCCTCGGAAACCAAAACAACCCGGTGAAGAAATCTCTTCCTCCGCTGGAGCTGCAGCAGCCTTTGGATATTAGTAAAAAACATAAAAAAATTTGTAAAAAGAGACCTTCACCGTCCCATAAAGGTAGCAGCAGGCGGTCTAGGTTGGGCCGAATGGAATTAAAAAGCCCCCAAAAAACATCAGTCTCTTCGGTGGATCTTCACTGCGTTCATGAGCAAAAGACTTTCTGCGTTAACGCGTAAAACGTGCGGGATATCTCCGGAGGTCCGGTTTGAGTAGAGTCCCATCCGAGAGTGTGTGCATGTTGGAGCAGCTTGCAGCTCTTTGCAGGGTTTTAACCTCTATACCTTTAGCTCTCCGACGTCAGCGGCAGGACGGGCCGAGCTGTCCCGTCTGCGGCCTTATTTATACCGATATCCTAATTAGCTCCGTGATGCGCAGCGCGCTTTGAATAATGCACAAACACGTTCACGAGCTGCGGACGTGTCGATACGACTGCTCGGTATGTTTATCAAAGTCATTATACTCTCATTGGGGTGAATTGTGTCAACTGGTTTTGTTCTGAAGCAAATGTTAAAAAAAAATGAAAAGTGCCGAAAAGCGTTGTTTTAATACGTCTACCGATGCTGCCTTTAAGTGCTGCAGGAAATACGAGACGCAAGCGCACACGATCAACAACGTGGAACATGTCGGGACAACTCCAGCATGATTATCTTCCCCCAAAGGAAGGAAGGTTTGCAGCCATTTAACACATAAAACCACGGGAATACACGGATGAAAATACACAGCAACAACCTATGGTGAAACAAGTCCGAGAATAGTCATGAACGCAAACATTACAACTTTAAAAATGTTTTATATACACAGAAAAAAAGTAAGAATAAGGTACAACTTACTTGGTTCCGAAGTCTTTCTCTGTAGATGAAGTTGCTTTGTGTCAGTGAGGCGGTTTCGTTCTCGTTTTATTGACAATATGAGGAAACATTCACCAGGAACAAAGAATAAAATAAATAGCAAACGTATCATATAGTTTGTTGTATTATGTTTTCAGTTTAGTTGTATACATTTATTTTAGGTTTGGAAACTTTTGACATTCTTTGTCCCGACGTGACTTTTATTTATTTATTTGTATTCCCCGGTGGTCAACAGCTGCTAATACTGATAAATAACCACTTTTTATGTTTTTACGTTCAGCTTGTACTCGTCTTGTAGCTTTTAAAGCTTCCAAAAAGTTTGAGACAGTCTGCTGGATGTCTTTTGACCCTTATTTCCAAACAAAACAACTGAAAGCACATGACTTCACCTTAAAATACTCTTAAATCTGATATTTGGAGGGGTACATGAAGGCAACAGTAGCCTAGCTACACAGCCGGTTCTACAAATAGCGTCCAATCAGCGACAAGTACAATCATCGTCTGACCAATAGACTGCGAGGGAGGGCGGGGCTACACATCCACAGCCAATCAACTAGAAGCCAGACACTGGACAGCGCGTTCGCGTGGCTTCGGGTTGTTTTTGGCTTTGCGCGCCACCGACAACAGACGCATGCCAAAAGCCAATACCCCACAGTACGCATGCGTGGCCGCATTGCAAGCACGTGGTTAAGAAGAGCAGGTAAACAAACGCCCCCCTGCAAGAAAAAAAAAAATAAATACAATTGATTGATGTTTAATTATCGTGTTTACGGTTTTATTATAATATGTTTATGTCAAGGTTAAAATAATATTTTCTACCATATATATATATATTATTTTAAACAGCGTTATAAAAAGTGAGTTTATCCACTCCACAACAAAATAGATAGAAGAGGATGAAGTTCACAACCATGTACATTTTTTTTTTTTAGATCAAAGGAAATTAATTGAATTTTGAACCTTTTATAGTTTGTAGGCTACAAAAAGTGAATGCCAGTAATTTATGAATAACGCTGCTGACTGGACCAAGAACAGACTGCAGTAGATGTTTTTATCCAACACAACAGCGCCCCCTAAAGGACACGCGGTGCATTAAAGTGTCCACAGCACAGTATGAGTGAGATCATTCATAACTGTTGAACATGAGGAGCTTTTCTTTATGGTTGGACATTATTACATGTATTGTTGTTAAATTAGACTTCAGCCTTCAAAGTTAAAATACTTACTGATTCCTCTTGATCATTAATTCGTTTATCTGCACCATGATGTCATCAAAAACATCACATACCATAAACAGACAACTGCAGTGCAAGTATATTTACTTAAGTAGAGTATTTCCATTTCCTGCTACTTTATACTTCTAGTCCACTAAATAAAAAAATAAAAAAATAAAAAATATAAATATATATATATATATATATATATATTTTTTTTTTTATTTATTTTGTATTTAGATGCCGACAGCAGTTAGTCGTCTGTCGCCAGCTGACATTTTCCAAAGAGACTTCACAGAGGTGTGAATACAGTGTTTTTAATGAACGTCTATTTAAATGGCAGAGTTGCTAAAACACACAAAATAAAACCCCATTAAAAAACAGGTTTGTCAAAGTGGCAGTCAGTCTTTAATAATAGCAAAGAAATGCTTCGTTCAAGTCAAATCCTTCACACGACAGCAAAATAAAACCGACAAATCAATTCCAACAATGTCTCTGGCAGGTCAAACCTTTCAAATCCAAACAAGGAGCTTCTTTAGTTTACTACACAATTAAAGGTTTATACTGATCAAAACATACAGAGTGAAGTAGTTCCACTGGAGACGACTCAAACAAGATTAGTGTCCGATAGAAACAGAACATTCATTTCACAATAAAAATATCTGCACAAAACATCCCAAAAGAAAAAAGGGTAACGCAAAAAATATAAATGTTTGCTTTTCATCTTTTCAATACAGTCACAAATCACACAGCCGTGGAAACAAATCTCTATAAAATTTACATAACTGAAAGATAAAGATAAGGACCCCCCCCCCCCCCAGACTTGATTGTGATCATTTTTAAGAGCGTTCACTGCGATTACAAACGGATCCCCGACTGAACAAAAGCTGCACATCAAATCTTGGATATCAAGACTATCAAAGAAGGCACAAACAGACAGGTTGCACAAAGAACTCAGCAGAAGCTTTTTTAATACAACGAATCCCAGTAAGGTTTCCAGTGCCCCCCCCCCCCCCACTCCCCTTCCCCGGACAAAATCAAAGACTATCTACAGGCAAGTCAAGTCCCAGCAGGCACCTCGGATTACAAGTCCCATCCCAACTAGAAGCAAGTGCATTTAATAGTCGTGAGACAGACGGGCGTGAGGACAGACGGGTTACCTCACGGTCAACGTCCACTCAGGTGAGAATTTGAGAGTGAAAAAAACTGTAATTTTTGCACTGGAGTTTTGGTAATTTTTCAGGCGAGTTTAGTTGCGGACGACGGAACCAACAAGCAGGTTTTTGGGGTTTTGAGCAGAGAAGGAACTGATCAAAATTCTTATTTTCTAAATATAAAATTAGCATATTTTCTAAAACTTAATCTTTACTGTTAAGTAAAGATCTGTTTTTTTCCTAATGTTTCCATGAAAGTTTCCCGCTTAAGTTCACACTAATTATGAAGAAAATAGATATAAGTTTGAGAGAGTTATTTCAGTCGACATAAATGTGTTCAGAGTATTTACCTGGAAAAGGACATCATTTGTTTGTAGTTAAAAACTTAAGAAAAGTGCACTTTTTTTGTACGTGACCTGCTGTACGCTGCCTAAAAGACTCCCCAAGTCACGGCTTCTGAGCATTTCTCTCATTGAAAGTGGAACCGAATTAACACCGAGGATGCAAAGATAAGATGATTAATTGAATCCTAAACAATTCCGATAATTGCTTAAGTCAATTATCAAGTAAAATTACTAAACATTTGCCGGTTACAGCGTCTCAAAATATGAGAATTTGGCGTTTTTCCCAGTTTCACGTCATCGTTGTGTTGATATCTCATCGGTGGGACACAGAGGGGTCGTCTGGGAACTTGGCGATGGGCATTTTTCACAATTGACTGACTTTTCTTGAAGACCAAAGCATCAGCAGAGCATCGCCTCTCCTACTCTGTTTCAGTCTGACATCATTCAGCCAGAACAAAGAGACTCATTTAAAGTGTCTTCGTCTCCGTCCGCTGTGCTTTAACTCGACCACAGCAGCTCCGACATCAAGACAAACGTTTGTACAACTCAAACTCGCTTTTTTGACATCTATGCAAATGTATAAGAATGAAAAGTTGAGTTCTAGCTTCACTCATCTTCTGTCAGAAACAGACCACAAACATCGTTCTGGTCGTTTGAAAGAATTTTAAAAAAGCAGCCCGATACTCCTGAAACGGTCTTCGTTTTATATTTAAATCTCTAATTTCCTACTTTAAGTGCCAGCAGAGAAAGATTCTTGAAGAATCCATGAAGGTATATGTTGACTATAATCTGTCGGAGATGTTTTAGTGTCGTAGATAATACTGCTGCTTCTTGCTCATTTTTTTTTTGTTGTTTTTTTGCACTGCAGTTCTCGGCTGGTGCAATTTAAAAGGCAAAACGACGAAATGGAGAACCTGATTAGTTACGTTTGGGAGTTATTTCAACTGCATCGTGCCTGGATTCCACTTCTCAGGTTGAGGAAACGACTCATTTTGTGGTTTCTGCATGATATAAATACAGATATATGGTTATTCTCCTATTTGCAACCACATAAAAAGACTCTTTATCGTGCATGATGGAGTTTGCCCGACAACGAGGAAAGACTGTAAATGGAAATGACATAAAAAACGGACAAAGAAAATGCTGAGGCAGAACAAAAGAAACGGGACAAAAAGCACCATGTGGTTGGGAAGTGTAGAAACGGAAAGAGCCTGGGCGCTCTCGCGGCGGATCTGCCCGGCTTGTGTGGCACTTAACATGGTCGTCTTTGTATACGGAGCTTATAACAGTCATGCAAAGGGCACAGTATTATTCTAACAAGGCGAGAGAGAGATGGAGAAGAAAAGAAAACTCCAAACGGGAAGAAAACAGGAGGCACGACAACGTTTCATCCAGACGATAAACGAGCTCGGAGTGAGAACTGAAATCTCGTCCCGACGCAGTAAATCTTCTCCCGTGTGAAAAGCATCATACGGTACAAACGGACGTGTATGAAATAACAGACATTTCCTTTAGGTTTCTCATGGCTAAGGCAGAAATTGATCTTTCAACGTACTTGTGATTCGGTGCATTTATACACATCTTACTGAAGCCGATGAGAAATGACGACGTTTTTGTGTTTAACGAAAAGAAAAGAAAAAAAAGATCATGAACTCATCCGATTCACCGTCTATCATCAGTCTCGTCATTAAGATATCTTAAGACTCTTTGGGCTATGTATATATTTATATGTATATATTTGCATTTGGGCCTTCTGTGTTAAAATATAGATCCTCTTCAAAAGAAAACAATGGCTTTCGTGCCCACAAGTCTGTGGCTGATTACGTGATTTCATTGCATAAATCAGTTGATTAAATTCAGGTTTTTCCTTTTTTGATAAGAGAAAAAAAAAGGTAAGAGATCAAGGTCTCCCTCGTAACAGCGCGACAGAAGGTTAGAAACTTCAAAAGACTCAAATGACGGGCGATTCATTTAAGTAGTCTACCGTTGTTCGTTTGTGCAATGTAGGCAGAGTAATGAGCACGACGGCGAGTCCATCACGGCCGTTCAACCGGACGGCAAAAGGTCTCGAATAAGAGCAGCCAGAGCCGAACGCCTTTAAGACACACGAAACAGAGTTGTTTATCTTGGCTTGAAACACAAAAATCAACCCCCAAACTGTACGCTGTGATGTAAAAGAGAGAGGAAGTGAGAGAAGAGAGAAGGGAAAGACAAAGGATTGACTGATTGAGTGATTGATTGATTGATTGATTCCTGACGCCATTCCTGAGCAGAGTGGACTTGACGAGTGAGACCCAAGGAATCCAGGTGATGTGGACGACTGGAGAGGGAGAAAACAAACCAAACAGAATCTCACAGCAACAGAGTGGAGGAGAGGAGGAGCGACGCAGGAGCCGGTCCACGGAGTCATCTGCAGGGAGAAGAAACACACCGAAAATAAAGGTCTTTTATCGGGACTTCACTGGAAGCAAATAGTTGCAGTTTGCATTGCTAGTTGGTAAAAAAAAAACACAGAGATGCAACCTGAACATGAAGTTGATGAAAAACACACATTTTCTGCACGTTAAGAGGTTCTGTTGTTATTATTTGACTGAATATTAAGCACTCATCATTATTCAGCTGGCACATATATATACATTTACCTATAGTGTATTTATTTGTGTCCATCTTTCTTTTCTTTTTTTAAATGGCTGCTATCATTGTAATTTGTGTTCCTGTTTAACATTTGGAAATACACAGGTAATGGACCTTTGCGGATTAAAATATGCTGTAAATTTGAAGTAACAACCAAAAAAAACAGTCAGTTCAGTCCGATTATCAGGCGACTGTGGAAGAAAAAAACCTTAACAACAAGGTTTGGACAACAAGGTCTTGTGACTTGATGCCGTTTCTGAGAAAATGTTACTTAATAGCCGATGTTTTACTATGAAAATTCTATTTCATTTCATTTATTTTCCATGCTACAAAAATGTTTGTATGCCGTCAATAACAGTTCTTAGAAATAGAGACAGCAAACAGCAGGTCAGACTCATTCAGAGCATCTCTAAACTAAATATTCTAGTGGAGGATGTTGGTGTCGTGTAGATAGAATCTGCCTGAACATCAACATGTTACTAGTCGCTCTTTAATGAAGCCTTACATGCTGCGTGTTATTTAAAATAAGGAAAGAAGCATTTCATCTCCAGAGACTCTTAAACCACTCTGACCTCCACCGAGAGACTTATTTAAATAAGACTCAGTTACAAAGTTTGATGTATTTTTAAGCATTTACAAATATTATATTTACGCAGGACATTTCCTTACTGAGAAATGTGTTATGTCAGCACATCGGTTACAATGTAACCAAACTGTTAATGATGAAGTTAAATAGACGTTAACAGGAGTTACAGAACTGAGACCTGAGAGGTGAAAATGAGAGCAGCTTTGTGTCACACGCCCGTTCCCTTCAGCCGACTCGTGTTTATGCATCGAGAGGAAACGCAGTAATTACAGACGCTGACACGAAGCAGACGAGAGGCTATAAAATGCAGCAGTGATGGTTATTATCACAACAAGAGGCCCGTCAGAGAGCAGCTGGTGGTTCGCAAAGACACCACAACTGAGGAGTTACTGTGGGCTTTATAAACCTTCTTTAATGGTGTAATCTGCTTCCAATATTCATTTGTAAATGCCTATTTATTATATTAAAAAGGCACCGGTAACAGTTTATTTTCATCTGCTTTCAGAGCAAACTTCCATATATTATATTTCACTAACAATTAAATAAATACTTGGCGGTGGACCTTATTAAGTGTCTGTTGAGAGAAGTCTTTTTTAAGTGACGCACATCTACATCACAGCGCACAGTGAGGGGTCTTTGCTTGAGCTCTTGGTGGCGAGCGGTTAAATTCAAACACAAATGGATCTGTAGTTTTTAAAGCTTCATCACCGCCCACTGGGAGTTCTAATGACGGACTCATTGATACAGAAGAGGAAGGGACGAGGCTCATCCTTAACAAAGGCTTCAGAGCAGCGAGCAGTAAAACTGTTCTGCACACTGTCCCTCTCTGAGTTTATGTTGGTTCTCAGGTATCTGGACTTACCAGTGTGAGGCGTTAGGACCTATAGACGGTCTGGAAACGTGAAGTTTCTTCAAAGATGAGCTCCTTCAGTGTCTCTTTGGGCAGGTCGTCCAGCTCCATGTCAAACTTGAACGGAGCCTCGGCAACAGGCTGCACAGAGAGGCAGAGAGCACATGTTGGTGTCCAACGTACAACAGAGACGTTACAGCGAGTGCTCCGGGTTTACAATATGATCACAATCATTCCGTTACGGAGATATGAATTGAAGATTTTAGGTTTAAGCGAAGAACACGATATTTTCTGCTGCCGAGTGTCTAAACCAGAATAATAATAATAATAACAAACGAGTTTGGTGGCTTCATGAAGTAGTGAGGGATTATGGGAATTGTTGTCTTCACCACTATAGCTGTGATTCTGTGTTCATCGTTGGAGGTTTTTTACTGCGGAGGTCTCCTCTCCAACACAAACGGATCCGCCGATTCAAACCGGTAAAAACACTGAAAAATAAATCAGCGTTTCTCCGACACAGCTGGCGCCAACGTCTGCTCAGCTCGCTTCTCTGATGACTGAAGATCCGGATGTCTGATGACTAAAACCCTTCATCCCGTCAAAATAAAAACGTCAAAAGACCGAAAGAGTGTATCGGAAAATATGTGGCTTAACACTGGAAGAAAGATGTAGGACTTCTGTGACAGGCAGCCAAATGAAACACCTTGAACTCATTAAAAATAAGGATTTCTTTAGGTTTGAAAATTGTTGGAAACATTTTGGGATAATGATAATACACAACTCAAATGATATAACATAGGTCTAGTCGTTTCACTGCTGAAAAGCTACTTATCATACTTTTGAGGAATAGAGGAAGATAACAGATGCAACAAAAACCCCCAACGCGACGCCTCGATAAGCAAAAGACGTCCCCTCGTCTAACAGCCCAAGCCCACCGCCTCACCTCATCCGTGGGGTCGTAGTACTGCTCCAGGTACGGGTGCGCCAGGGCCTCCTCCACCTCGATCCTCTTGTGAGGGTTAAAGGTCAACATCTTGTCCAACAGGTCCAGAGCTGCAGCACGAGGAACAGAACGTTTAACAGGATTCTGACGCAACAGTGAGCTCGTTGGCCCACTGGAGGGCACCAACACACCCTCCATACTGTTTGGATCATTTCAAGGTAGAACACAAGGAGACTTTGATTTTACACGTTTTATGAGGAGATTCGGGGACTAGTTTGTTCAGCTGCTGCCTGTTTAAAGCCTCAGTATAATGTAGTCGTGTACCCTGAAATCACAGTGGGACTGGAGAGGTTACATCGCCACTTGTTTTGCCTGACTGGTGGGTAAATGTTTTGTCCCCATGCGCCCCATAAAATCATATTCAGTCCAGGAATGTGCTCAGGAAACAGTTTAGCGGCGGTAACTCTGCAGCACAACCTCTCAAAGGACCTATGAGAAAACAAACACGAGTACATTCTGGCTCTGACCTTTGGGATCAGCGTTGGGGAAGAGGCGGTTCCACGGCACTTTGCAGCGCACCGGCAGTGACAAAAGGTAGTTCCTGGCCTTAATGTTGATGATGCAGTTGAGATCCTCCTGAGTGGGAGAACCCAGGATCCCTGAAGGACAACGGTCAGAGAGAAGAGTTACTTTCTGATTCGGTTCTTTTTTTTTAAAGTGCATGACTCCAAATGAAACACGGCGTCTACTAAGTCTTTGGTAAGGAACAGTCTGAAGAGACAACACAAGGACAGATGGGAGAAGCAATATGTGGTCTAGCACCAAAAGAACTTTATAAACGAATATCAACAGCTACAGTATCTATGGACTGACACCAGGAAGCTACAGACAGAGTGTGAAAACTCTAAAGGTGTCAAATCCTTTATGTGGATTAAAGCGCTAATTCCATTTTAAAATGATCAGATTTTTAGTATATTTGGATGACTCCCACTCTGAGAATCATTGGTTTAAACAACAATCCTATTAACACCGGAAATAACGAAGAGAATTTTTACCCAAAATGTGGTTGAGCTGATCCAAGTAGTGCTTCCCGGGAAAGATTGGCCTGTTGGACAACATCTCAGCCAGGATGCAGCCCACTGACCAGATGTCTATGGACTTAGTATAACCCTGAGAGGGAGCGGCACAACGACACGGTCACGACTACAGTATGTTCAAAGTCAATATAATACTCGGTTAACACGGCATGAACGCAAACAGTATCACGTTCAGTCAGGTTGGGCCCATAAGAATAAATAACTAATTACTGGAGCCTCATTCTTCTACCGAGGAATCAGAACGCTACATTTAAGATTTAAAGAAAGAAACACACAACATACAAAATAAAACAACCAAAAACAGAGATCCTATTTCCAGGTTTCATTCAGCAAAAACAAACAAACAAAATAAACCCAAAACACATGCGCTCATCCTGTTGACATGTCAGCATCCGTACAGCAGGTGAGGTCACTCGCCTTGGAGTTCAGCATGATCTCGGGTGCTCGGTACCAGCGAGTGGCTACGTACTCCGTTAGGAACCCAGTGTGATCGTGGTCCGGATCAGCCACACGGGCCAAACCAAAGTCACAGATCTGCAGGAAGACGAGAGAGAGAGGAGACGATGAATGACCGCAGGATTGGAGGACACAAGGTCTAAATAAGCTGGATGTTATTTCACTGACAACTTAAAACCCTCCACAGGTTATAGAACATGTTCAGAGCCGTTTATATGGCCATTTTGAACCTAAAAACAGTTAAACTCAGGCTTGAAAAGCCTTTCAACACTGACAAAAACTACATTTGGGAGGATAAGACTGAATGTTGAAAATCATTCCTCTTTAAAAACAAGAATAAACTGTATTTGTACGGCACCTTTTCTACAATAACTGCGGCTCAGAGTGCTTCACTGTAAATGACTCTCATGCCGCTGCTCCACATGAATAAAGACACGCGGCCCGTCTGAGGCTCTACCTTGAGATCACAGGTGGTGTTGAGCAGAAGGTTGGAGGGCTTCAGGTCGCGGTGCAGCACGTTGGCAGAGTGGATGTACTTGAGCCCTCGTAGGATCTGGTACAGGAAGTAGCAGATGTGGTCGTTGCTCAGGTGTTGAGTCTTCAGGAGCTTGTACAGGTCCGTCTCCATGAGATCCTGGACGATGTATCTGCACGGCGCCACGCTAAGGAACTTTACCTTCATGTCGTGGAGAACACCCGGCTGCTAGCAGCAACTTTGAAAACGCTGTCTTGTTCATACGAGTCATGTTTATTTCCATCTGGACCACATTGTTATGTCCTTCAAAATAAGACCTCCAGGGTTCCATCGCTGTGTCATCACAGCCTATTTTGAATAATATCAATAGGAAGCAGAGAGGCATCTGCCACAGACATTTATTTTAGGTAAAACTGTAACTACACACTCCACCAGCGTGCTACTGTTGCTGCTGGGCCACAGTGAAGAGCGTCTCTGCCAAACGTATGGTGACAGGCGGCCATTATGTAATGAAATACAACTGAAAACATTTGCAACTACGAATGCTGGCGCGTAAGATGAGCTTCACTGGCAACACAAAGACGTCATTTAAAATGTTTGCAATAGATTTGCATAAAAGCACAAACATCTGAGGAAATACAAATACTTCAACATCCTGTGAACTACCACCAACGTCCTTAAGGATCAACCCGAAGCCCATAAATGAACCTGCAGAAACACAGAGCAGGTGAGACGTGTTTGTGAGAGGATACACGTCCTTCATCAGGTCGATGGTCGGTGTGCGGATGATGTCGTTGATGCTGATGATGTTCTCATGTTTGAAGCGCAGCAGGATCTTGATCTCCCTCAGGGTGCGCTGGCAGTACGTCTGGTGCTCGAAAGGGCTGATCTTCTTGATGGCCACGCGGATCTTGTTGTCCCGGTCAGAGGCAGAGCTGGGTTATGTAAAAAAAACAAAAGCCAAGTATTAAGACACCGATGTTGAGGGAGGAAAACACTTAAAACAGCTTCAGTGCAGAACAACCAGAACACTGTTTGACCCGTTTACTCTCGTGTCTCCACTTTTCAACCTGAAATGTTGATACTTTAGTTTTAACTTCCTGTTTCGTATATTTTGTACAGACTTGTCAGACAAAATGCTTGATGCTCACGTAACATTAGACGCACTGAGTGTCAGGAAACCACAGTTTTCTCATTCTTCCTGCTGAAGCTGAACTCTGTCTGTTAAAAACAATGTTTTGGGTTCTCTACCCTGTTGGTAGTTCATCCCACCACACAGCAGCTTTCAGTCATTTTTCTGTTGTAACAAGGAGGCTCCTTCACGCAACACAAAGTCAAAGGAGAGCGACGAATTGTTTCCCTGTCCGGTGTGGGCGGGACTTAAATGCCCTCTGTCTCCATGTAGTGACAACACAAGTCCACACATCAAAAATAAAGGAAGGAACAGCAAACGTTTCTAAGCTTTGAGGTGTTCTGCTTCATACAGCAGACAGCACATGTGGTGGTTTCTTCTTTCATCATTACCCTTCAAAATATGTTGAAATGATCTACTGACATTAAAGTAGAGAAGAATAAAATCACATCTCGCTGTGCAGGCCAAGTCTGATTGAACGGCAGCAGTCAGGCGCCAAAGTCGGTGACAAATGCTGCTTCCTTCCTGTGGTTTGCAAGTGGAAATCTTTTAATGTGAAGTGGTGACAGCAGGAAGTGTTGGGGCTTGCATTAGCAGTATCTCAACACGGCAAATGCACTTTGTTACCGCGCGGAGCAGAAAACAATGAGGCCGCTGTAGTGTCGGTCAGATGAAAGTGAGAACAGGAATGTAGGAGTGGAGCAAAACTCCCAAACACAGACAACGTCACTCTGAACAGGCTTAAGCAGCGACACCTGAACACACAGCACCGTGACGCACAGCTCAGTGAAGAGACAGTCTCCGCTCAGTGCAGCTACCAAACAGGTCCGTAACACTGCAGCCGAGAGGCAGAGACAACGCTGATGATAAAGCAGAGCTACTGCTTCTAAATTATGCTACAAAGATCCAGAAGGAGCTCAAGACAAGCTCACCTCGCTCTGGTTTCCTCATTCTCAGATTCCAGGAACTCAAATCCTTATTGCATGTAAACAAGTGAGACAATTTTACATGTACGCTCAAACAAAGAGACTGCAAAGTATATAATAACACTCAATTAATTGCAGATATTTCTTCCAAATATTTAGTGCTTGATAAAGCCTATGATGTGAAAAAAATCATCTTGTTGAGTAGCTATGAATGTTAGCCGGCCGTTTAGCTCCATTTTGTAATATTGGCATCTTAAAAATCTAAAAATGAAAAGCACAACACATACAGGAAACGATGGGATGCCTGAGATCTCACGCTAAAGCCAGATCCAGAGAAGGGCAGTAAGGTCATGCACACAGATTAGGAGGCGTTTGCCTTTCACAGCACAACGGAGGTGATCTACTGTCAATTCAATCTGTCTTTTCAAAGAGGACAGCGCTGTCAAATACACTGAAAAAAGAGCAAAAGGAAACATTTAGCTCATTATGCAAACAAGAACAACATAAAATAAAAAATTCAAACATCATCCAGACTGGCAAAATGCATATTTGCTCAAAGAATATCAAGATTAAGGGCATTACTGCCCTAGAACACGGTGGAAACTCCTGCCTATGATCAGATGTGAACAGGAAAGAAATCCCAGCATGCCCTTTGGCATGAATGGATGAATAGAACAGATTTTTACCTGCAGGTCCTTTCTTCTGAGGATCATGCTCACCATTTACTGAGCTGCAGCAACAAGTATCAACATGTTAAATGAATCCCACGGTCCTTTAAGAGCCTTACATTTTGTATTAGTCAGATTGCTTTGAATTGTTTTTGGTTGTGCCTCCAACAGCCGTTTTCTAGCAGCTGTTGCATGTTCAGGTGTGTTAGTTATGATAAAGTTATTATAGAGCAAAACCCTGTCATCCAAATGATTGGTTTCCAAGCAATAAAAACGAACAAAGAGAGTTACTTTGACTGCTTGTGCGAGTGCGTCTACATCCAGCAGACTGATTGTGAAAGCTTAGGCCCGTCTGTGGTGAGACGCCTCCTCCACCCCACGCCAGGTACAGACATGTCCACCGCTGGATCACTGGCTCCATGGCTGTCTCAACTTCCCCACGCTCACTCAGTCTGAGATATTTTGAATTCCCACACTGGGGTCTAAAGCTGCGTCTTGCATGCCGACTTAAACGGTCAATCTCATTCTTGTTTTTTAAAACAGATGTCTGTGTGTTGCCTTCAAGAGCTCGAACACTTTCAATTCCTTTCCAGTTATTTTTTCAGTCCCAAAGAATGACAGTTCATACTGTAGTCTGGTGCTGATTATGAAAACTGGCCAGACGTCCTCTGTGCACAGGAACTGACACACCAAAAACCACGTCCAAGCTCTCCGCCTAGTCGCCTACTGCCAAGGAATGCAAGTCAACTGCTCCCGGCTTCCACGACTGTCTGGCTTTCTCAGTCATGCCGCTGTCAAAACTGTGACCAAGTTGCTGCCATTTGGAGCAATCACGAAACCCCAACAAAGCTGTACCTTCAGGATAACAAAACTTGAGCTGCATCATTTACACCTACAGCCAAGAGGGATTTTATTCCTGCAAACTACAAACGGCAGACTGAAAAACACCCACGCAGAAGGACCAAATAAGAAGAAGAGTTGCTATAGTGACGGGGGTGTAGGGACTGAAATGTAAACACAAGTGTGCCAATCTTCTGCGAGGGAAATATGAGTGACCTTCCTCTCCACTTGTGTGAGAGGAATGTGTGTGTGTGTGTGGGAGGAAATAGCTCTCCATGTTCACTGTTCTACACCAGTAGATAACCTCGTCGTGAACAGAGGAGCTACAAGACTTATTCATCGAAACCATAACATGATCCGGGTTCAGAGTCAGTTTTAAAAACAAGATGTGCCAAACTGTCAATAACAATATTTCGTGATGTACAGATCACAAGCAGAATGTCTTCACAATACTAACTCTTCTTCAACAGTATGAAAAACATACATTTAGTTCTGCAGCAAACTGAAGATAACATGCCTAGTTTGTCTTGTAGATACAGAATTGTGCACCAGTTGTAAGGAGGTTTGTATTTCATGGTATGACATAATTTAATATCTAGTGGCAAATGCGATATTTGATTAATTCATCAAGCAATAATGCTCGAACGGATCTGGTTCCAGCCTCTCCCATGTGTGGATTGGCTGCTTTTCACCTTGAACTCAATGTTTCAGGAGTTTGACTGTTTGACTGATAAACCGAGACACACGTCGCTCCTCGAACCTGCAGCGATGTTGACGGGTCATTTCTGCTTTTTCAGAACAAATGATTAGTTGAGACACAAATCGCCACATTAATTGATGATATACGTTTGTTGCGGTCCTGGTGTAATCATTCATTAAGCAAACATTACACATATTCTCTGGTTCCAGCTAGACACGTGATGATGTCTTGGGCTTACCGGTAAGTCTGTTTTTTTTAAAGAGCAAATAGTTAATTTAGAAAATAACCGCTGGATTAATTGAGATTAAAAACAGTTGGAGCACTCGTTTAATTATATATAAATCAAAAATGACAAAAGAAAATCAAATCTAGTTCTTAAATGTGAGGATTTGGTGCATTTTTCTGTGTTGTATCACAAATAATAAAAGATCTTTGTGTTTTATAACGATTGCTCAGGAAAATTCTTTATTATTTCATAGATTAAATTAATAATCCTATAAAGTGCTGCAGGAATGAGTCCTAAAACCTGAAAGTGAGTCCACATTGTTGTACTTCCTGAGCCCTTTAACTAATAAAACATGTATTTTTAAATGCACTGAATGTGTTGCGTGTTGCCGTGTGGAGTGCAGAGAGAAGTGAGGACACTCTTGGTCCACACTACATTTCACCACACGGTTACTGAGGCAAGCCCATCGGTTCCTTGTCCGTTTGTCGAGGAGGGTAACGGAAGGAAGTCTTTGAGGAAGTACAAAGTACACCGAGGTGAGTGTGTGGTATTACCGCACTGGCCTCCGTGTACTGCGAGAGTCTCGACCTGCTGAGCCTCGTCGCTGACGGGTGGACTTTCATTTCTGAGAATGATTCACTCAGAGAGACTCGGGAGTTTGAACTCTTTTACTGGTTTAGATTTTTACTGATTACTAGTTTTGATGTCTGATGAAGATATGAAACATATCTCCTTATGTTTTGTAGCTCGATCCAATAAGAGGCAGGGTTTATTTTCTGATTATCAATTAATTTTTGAAGCCATTTTTCAGCAGCGATTGCCCAAAATTCACTGGTTCCAGCTACACAAATGTGAATAGCTTAGTCTTCTATATCAGAAAATATATTTCCTTCGGGTCTGATGCTGCTCACACACCGGGCGCGTTTTTTGATTGACGCGCGTCGAGATTACATACAAAGTCTATGCACAGACGCGATGAGACTAAAAATCGCGGCGCGCCAGTCTCATCGCGTCTGTGCATAGACTTTGTATGTAATCTCGACGCGCGTCAATCAAAAAACACGCCCGGTGTGTGAGCAGCATTAGACGATCAATCAGTATGTCAACTTGACCTTTGGCAAATTGTCATGCACATTTCCTACTATATGCAGACATATTAACGCACAAACAATGAATGGATGAACCAAGAAAACTACCGGTAGATCAATCAATAGTTAAAATAATCAGTGGCTGGATGTAAATGTTCAGGAAAGCTTGAAACTGTTGGATTACTGTAGCTATAAGAACATCTTTGTTAGTATAGTGAGGATTGTGATCAAATGCATCAGATCTCAATAAAAGAAGTCGTGGTGACGATGAGAGCTGCAGACTCTCGTATGCAACAGAGAATCTGCTCTGAGCTTCCTTTCCTGTTTCCTCTGCTTCTGTATGGTTTTCTGAGCATGCTCAGTGCGCAGGAAAGAGCACAGAGAGGAGTGTGTGTGTGTGTATGGGGGGGGGGGGGGGGGGTCTCTGTTTCCAAGGAGACGGTAATACAAGGCTTTACACTGCAGCTGTTATGCAATCGGGCTGTTACCATGACTATGTTCAAGGGGTTGGGTTGAAGGAAGAAGGGGGGCGCACAATGCTTTAAGGGCGACGCGCACCGATAAAGTGCAGATACGAGCGTCCTTGTGCAAACTTAAGACAGACTGAGTCCAACGATTTGCAAAAAGGCTTTGAAGGCAGCGTGAAGCGGGGGGGGTCGGAGGGCCGAGCTTCAAACGACACTCACAGGCTGACATCAGCATCGGTACTGTGGGATTAGAGGCTCCGACTCGTTCTATTTACAGAACATATACTAATCTAGTGAGGCACCTCGGTTCAGAGGGTGATCAACAGTGATCATTGGGGTCCAATAGCTCCAAGCCTCTTTAATGATGCAGACATTCACATTCTAACATTCAAATGCTGTGCGGCAGCTTCTCTTTGCACTCAGCCGCTGAAGAATTATGAGCAACGCTGCAACAATTTCACACAATCATTAAAAGTTGAATATGTAGTCAGTCACGTTGTCCGTTGCCGTTTGTAAAAACAGTATTTAAAATCCGCCCCAACGAGCAAGATAGAGAGGGAACGAGGGGAGGGAAGGAAGAGAGGGAACGAAGGGAGGGAATAATGGAGAGGGAACAAAGAAAGGGAACGAAGGGAGAAGGAAGCGAAGAGATGGAACGAAGGGAGAAGGAAGCAAGGGAACGAAGCAAGGGAGAGAAGAGAGGGAATGAAGAGAGGGAACGAACAAATTATAAGTTGCCTATATTTCCCAACAAATGATCTTAAATTATTCACGTTTCTACTAAACTTATCCCAGATCTCTTGAATCTATTCTATAAACTGATGTATTGTTTTTCATTTCTTATTCCGGATTTGATTTGTGGATCTGTCGTCAGAATCCACGTTAGATGTTTCTGCAGAGATCAATCGATTTAAGTATAATCCTTTTCTCAGAACTGGTGCCACCATAGCAGTAGTAAAGCTTCAGGCTTCACTCGCCCACCAGAGTTCACACATTAGCCCTTCTTAGCTGTGTGGAGAACAAAATATACAATCCTTATAACATCAGGGTCTTTAGTTCAGTAAAATCACAGCAATATATTCTGTTCTGCATATTTGCTCACTTTATCCGTGAACTATTAGAGATTTTGGCTGCATCTTCTTGCTTATCAAAACCCACTTCCTGTTTACTAACCAAAACAACCTGTTTCCAGCAAGGTGACTGTGAGGTGTTTGTGTTTACGAGAACATGTCACTGAAGCTTTCACGTCCGTGTGATAAAAATGAGCTCTACATGATAAGACCGGGTATGTTCCCCCCTTCTGCAGAATGCATGCTTTGATACGCTCCAGCATCGTCCCAGCAAGCTAAATATACAGATGTTGCCTTTATGAGGGAAACTCGCATGTGAAGAGCCACTGGTAAAGCACTATTTTGTGTTTTCTCTTTCTGCCTCAACAAGAAAAATACACAACTACACAAATCCTGGAATACTGAACATTACTTTTCTACTACTTGTAACTCAAAAAAATGTTCAACACGCGCCTATAATCGTTCTCAGACTGAGGAAACTTTGAGGAAGTGACTTTCAGGAAGCCACTGTTCCCTGCTTGCACCGTGCACACAGTACATGCTGAGCAGTGATATCTATTTAAAATAGATCCTCACTGTGGTTTGCAGTACTTGGTGACAGACTTCACGTTGAAGGGATAGTTTGGATCATTTATTTGCTCCTGTGTCGGTACTCATGTCTGTAATACCCCGACTATGGATAAGACCGTCATACCACCTCACTTCAAAACATCTGAACAATCCCTTTAAGTGTCCTGGAATGTTTTACAGCAGAGAATGGGCCTAAAACCAATCACCTCCTCTGCCGACAACACACTCTTTACAGGCTTTTATGAAATGAAACATTAACCGTAGAGAGGAAGAGCTTGGTGCCTTGCCATATATTTCCCTGAAGAGTTTCGAGTGATGTTTTAACATTTTCTTTGTCTTGTGAACACAAGTGCATTACATCGCTGCCAATGGTTTCACACTATTCCACTGATCTACAGATTGTGTCCAACGCATCAAGAAATGCAACGCTGTGCTGGGAGGAAGAAATCTTTAAACAAATATTTACGAGGAAGGAAATATGTTTAATTAGTTGTACACCTTGAGCACTGAACGTCAACAGACACTTTGTTGGTTTACAAGAAACGCCACAGGGCACCTTTATAATGTAGACCGTAATAAACAAACAGGCAACATGACACAAGGGGCTTCAGTGCTAAGCCTTGACTAAACTATTGTCAGGAGGAAAGCTGTCATGATATTCATGCTACAAATACTAATACATGTACTAATACATGACAAGAACAATACTAAACGACAGTGTTTGGAGCTAGCTAGGTCATCAAATGTACTTTTTGAAGTAGTTAAAAAGAAAATGGTAGACGAAGCATTAATAAGACATAAATTGACAGATCAATCAATAACAAAAATAATTGTTAGTTTGTAGCTTTAATATCATAAAAGCTCCACATAAGAGTCCTACGACTATTCATTACATGAACAAGTTGTTCGTAAAGCACACTGATGATTTGTTACTTATGCTGGTAACTTGGAATATTAGCCAAATGCGTCATACAAAATGCAAAACTATTTGTTTTACATGCAAATATACGTCTCACCTGTGCTTTGACGTTGCACAACTGTCGAGAAAGTTTAATAATCTTGCTTTGTGCACGACTTCAAGAGATGCGTTCACCGCTGCCCGACCACTTTAACCGGTCACACTGAGGAGTCGACGTCACAACGCGGTCACACTTCATACTGTAACCGTGGACGTTATTTGAGTAAATACAATTCATTCATTCATTTGAATTACTTTAGTCGACTTCCTGAGAAATGTGTGTGCAGCAATAAAATGCATCACGATGAACACCGACATATCAGCTTCAATGTAACAAGCCGAACACGTGTGCGTGAACGGGGTTTTTACGTGCTTGTTGAACCAGAAGTCTCTGTGCTCATCTTGGGCTCAAAATCACCCCCGAAATTACACAAATTACACAAATTACATCTCCACCACAGGATCTCAAGAGTGTCAAAGCTACTCTCCCCCCCATCGCTCCCATTGGCTGTGGAGCGGCGGTGCTGATGTCAGGGGCAGATGGGGTTGCCATGGAGACAGGCGCCACGGTGGCATTCGGCTCACGGCAGAACGAAGCGGGAGCTTCAGCCGACAGAGAGGAATACAGACGGGTCAAGGAGACCGGAAGGAGCCGCCGCGAGGAGGAAAAAAGAGACGTGCGGTTTTAAACACGGTGAAATGTGTCGACTGTATACGAAACGTGGTGGAAGCTTTGGTGCAAGAGAGGTTTGCTGTGTTCCACGACAACGAGTTACATCTTAAAACTATCAATCGTACCCAAATAAAACGTCCTGCTGTGCTTTGTCTGGACTGCGTGCACTTATTACCAGTCTACAGGTACATTTCATGCACATGTTATGGAACAGCTTCATTCCAATAATGATTTTTTTTCACTTCAGTAAAAACAAAAAATCAGGACTGAAAGATTTATGCCAAATCTTCACCAGATTTCTCAGTTTCTCATTTTAAATTAAACATTTTTATCTGAAAATGCCACGTTGAGCTCTAGAAAACTGGGACGTGGCCTTTTACAATTTGTTTTTAGACTACATGACTAATTGTGAATATAATCCACTGATAAATAGAATTTAAGTGATTGTCAGTTGCAGCCCTTTCCAACATAGAAAGATGATTTCGTAGCACGTATTATTTAGCTCCAGGGAGTCAGCTTGGTTTACTTCAGCTTCTGACAGTCATTACCGCGTCACCGTTACCTCACTCGCCTGGTCAGATAAAAAAACTAAAATACACTTCTTATGCAATACGGTTTCAAATCTAAAGAAAGCTTAATGCCGGTTATGACGACATGTTCAAGTACCGTCAGATTGACTGTGAACTACAAAACACTGCTCACATCATGTGTACTCTTTATATTCCTTATTAATTTCTTCTTTGCCGTGAACACGACCGACCAGCACCACTTAGATATGAAACTTTCCTTAAATCCACAGGAGCCCGTTCAGCAGCGTTTCCCAATGATCCAACTGTTCACGTGGGCGTGATTTAAAAAAAGCCAGAGTATGCTAAAGCTCTGGAACGTCATCACAGAGGGCGATACAGTATCTCTGGATTGCGTAAGAGCCGTCGGTTGTGCACGGACTGAGGCTGGTGATAAGAGGCGCCGTGCACAGGCCTCAGCCGCTGGGAAGCCGCACAGTCAACAGGAGCCTTTTGAAAACAAAAATAGGCCGACTCCGAAAAATGACACAGACATGGCTCACCGTCAAACCGCCCTCTTATCATCACAGTCGAACACAGCCAGGTTTCAGAACACGGCACACCCGGACACAAACACACAACTCTGTGGAGTAATATCTACTGATTACCTGACCTCTCTTTGTACAACTTGTACCGACTAAAGACTCAGACTGATTATAATCCTCTATCCTGCCTTGTTCTATTAACATTTGCACAATTATAAAAAGAAATCAGTACAAAACATTACTACTACAACTCTGATTCAATGGTGTAGGGTATCTAAAGCTAGGAACGCTGACAACATAATTGTTTTATCTTGGTTAAAATGCTCAAATACCACTTTCTAGTACATTACTCGACAGCTGATTTGCTTGTAGTACGGACACTTCAGAAACACAGATAGGGTTGTCCATCCCAGGTCTCTACTGTACGTGGTCAAAATGTCCCTAAAAAAACATTAAAATCTGTCCTGTAATGAAGCACATGAGCAGATAGAAATCCTCGGCCACCAGGTTGTTATCTTTGACACAACATTAAACTCGATGTCCCAACATTATCATCGTTTTAATGTTAATAACTGAAATCCACCAATCAGCTGGTTTGATGCTCTGGGCTGCAAGTCATGTTGATATTAGGGAGGCGTGTGTGTGCGCGTCTGCTCCTAATCGAGCATCTGCGACAGACATTAACAATAATTTAAGTAATGACATCATCTCTCTGTGTAGCTCTGTAGAGACGTTAAAGTTCATTTCTGCAAAAGCATTATTGCAGCCTTTCAATCTGATTTACCAAATCTGTAACACATTTGTTTTTTTTACACATTACTTTTAAGCTATTAAAAAAAATGCCTTTCTATGCATTTGTGATCTTTTCTGATTTTGTAGAAGAAGGTGCGAAATGTGCTCATGCATGAAATGTATGTAAAATATAATAAAATCCAACTTTCGGGAATCGTAATACTCAAATGCGTCCCAGCGGAAGCCGTTTACGAGATAACACCAGTGTATCAAAAAGCCAGATAAAAGAGCAAGTTCCTGATTTTAAAATACTTTGAATGTTAAAAGTACACGCCGCAGCGCTTTCTTTGGCTGCTGCACATTAAAGCAACATGACCAACTGACTCAAAGCTACAGGTCTCAAAGAGGAACGCAGCAAGACCGCAGGAGCAAGGAGGCTGACCGATCATCCACTCCAACGCCAGGAATAACCCAAAGTAAATAAGTGGGCTCTCACGTTCACACGAGCGAAGAATACTGGAGGGTTTATGTAGGTTCTACCGCTGGTAGAAAAGTTGCCGACACAGTCATTTCCTGGCTACAAGGTTGTTGAATTCATGACGGAGACGGGGGACATTGCGCTTAAAAAAATAATCTAAATTTCTCTTTGAGAGACTCGGATTAAATCAAACACAATGCGGCCTCAAATTTCATAATCAAATAGTTTATGTTGGTGCACATTTGGTCTCACGGGACCCTCTTACATGTGAGAAAGGCTTGTAAAGGAAACAAAAACGTTGCACTTAATGGACACAATGTTGTTGTAACTTGTCATTTTGCAGTCTTTGAGATTTTGGCATCATTGGGAATCAAAACAAATCCAGTCCTTGCAGCCCTAGTCAAGCATGACGGACCCGTCTGTGCCCGTCACTCTAATTCAATAACAATATTATGAGATGTCCAAATATGAGCGGCTCTATTAAACTCATAAATCAGTGTATTTGTTTGGGTTGTGTCCTGTATTTGGTTGAAATTCCCACTCATAATATACAGTATCACTGGTTCCTTGGAAGATAAGCAAGACATTTAATTTAAAAACACACATATTAGCTCAAGCAGTTTTTTGTGCGAGCTGAAAGGTGCAGTCCAAACCACAACGAATGCATTCAACCTGAGCGGTGAATTCCAATTACATCAAATCATCAACGATCATGTGTCAAACTAACCATCATTCAATCCAGCAGATGAGAAGATCAACGGACAAAAAGATGTCTGATCTTAAAGCAAACTGTCAAAGAACGGAGCTAAAAAACAACTGTGGGAAGTCTCCATCTTATACTTTTCACGTTACTGGAATTACTTGCAACAACCAGAAGATGAAAGCACTGATGGCCGGCATGGGCGAACA
The DNA here is from genome assembly GCA_028022725.1 of Lycodopsis pacificus. Classification (NCBI taxonomy): domain Eukaryota; kingdom Metazoa; phylum Chordata; class Actinopteri; order Perciformes; family Zoarcidae; genus Lycodopsis; species Lycodopsis pacificus. Next base: position 12,858,116 of record CM051692.1, read on the forward strand.
CGTAGCGAAAAGTGCTCCGCTTACAGAAAGTGAAAGTTGATTAAAAGAAAAGCTCAGAGTTGCTGCCCACACAGTGGGACTGATAAATGGTCTCTCAGCGGTGAAGTCCAGACACAGCACAGCTACGAGAACCCGTACTTGATTCCAAGTAAGATTTGGATTCTAGTAAATGTGACTAAATGTTCCCCCCCCCCCCCAATAACCAAAACACCGGTGAACAAGTCAACCTGGAGAAAAACAAACGGCATCAGTTCCACTATACTTGTTGTGTTGAGTTATTGTTTGAGTTTCCATGAATTATTCCCTATAATCTTGTTTTTCGTCTTTTTATTTGAGGGAACTGCACATAAATCAACGTAAATGTAGACATTTACATAAACAGCTCTTTTGCACCCGAAAGTCCCAACACAGAAATCTTCTCACCGCCATTTGTGAAAGATATATGCAATCAAAAGATTGAACATATCTAGTTAGTATTAATGAAACTGGATTAGTTAAGTACATATAGAGAAAGTCAGCGGTCACTATTGATTAATCGGCAGATACATTTGATTAGTGTGTTTTAAATTTGAATTGCAGTAACATCCGAGTTCATGCAGTGTTCAACGCTTATTGTAAAGTGTTATTGTCTCTTTTAAAGCTAAAGAAACATCAAACTCGTCTCCTTCCAACACTAGGGCTGTAATGGTGAACTGGTCCGCTCGCCTTGAGCTAACCAATGATTTGCTTTATAGTGGATCATACCAGTAACAATCGTTACTGTGTGCTTTTTTGGAGTTTTTTGTCCCATTTTGCAGACAGAAAGATGCTGAACAACCTGCTGTGCCTCTCTACACTGCAGACAGGCTGTGTGTCAACTCTCAGAAAAACAAGCTGAGAGGAGAAAGAAAAAGAACTACACTGCTGCTTGACACAAGGACATTGCATTATGTAACACAGCACAGTGTGCACATCTGAGGTAGACTACATTACCACAAGAGTTTGGTGTTTTTTGAGAGGAGAGTAGGATTGAGCTCAATACAAACTGAGATGCTGTTGAAATGGAATAAAGGGTTAAGTATCACAGTTATGATAATCATGCAGTAGAATGGGGTAAAATCTCCATACCACAGCTTTGATGATTCTAAACTACATCTCTGATTTAATTTAGTATATGAAACACTACAGTCTGAGTGGGTCTCGCCTGTAAATTCCTTCACATTGTGCAACAAGCCATCTGCTACTGAAACAAACGTACAAGGAAACAACCCTCGAGCTTCTCTTGCAAGTAGATTATCAGGCAAATATCACCAAATAAGTCTAAACATATATTAAAAAAAGGCATGTTTAGGAGATAGAAACCAGCAGAAAGTCAATTAAAATCTATATTAAATGTAAATACTGTATAGCCAACATGTGTGGACATTTTATGATGAAGCAGTGAAGATGTAGTACTGTTAGATTACCGGTAGTATGAATCCTGCTGAAAAGCTATATATATTCTACGGTGAAGTATTAAAAAGGCTCGATTGGGAGAGAAAAACCACCACAAAGCGAATTAAAATCACTGTATATTCCACGTGGATGTTTGCACAGAGCCTGTTCAGAGCCTGTTGTAGAGATATTATTGACAAAAACACCAGATGTGTTCATTTATATAAGCTGAGGATGCAACACAAACCTGAAGTAAAAGCGCCGCAAATGGCATGTTTATGAAGAAACAGTAACGTTACACTATTACGCTTGTAGCGTTACCTAAATACAATTTAAATTGACTAAGTCGGTCACTTCTATTTTTACAGCCCACCAAAAGTCAGCCGTGATTTAATGTATTTTCCTCGCGAACGGACGCTATCTTGATTCAACTAACATCGGTTTCACACAGTTGTTTGCAACAGGGCTAAAAGGAGAAGATGCGAACTCTATGCATTACGTGTTTTAAAGAAATAAAGCTATAGATGGGGTGTTCGGGGACACACTCACCACACCATCCCGTAGGCTCCCTCTCCGATGTAGGAGAGGTTGCTGTACCGAGGCCCGACGTCGAAGGCCTGTCCGCGGACCAGCTCCGTTCCAGACACCGCAGCTGTCGCCATTTTTCTCTTACACGGCAATCAAATTTAAAAATATAAAAAACAGCAGCTAAGATTGGAAAACTAATATGCAAAAAAAAAAAAAAAAAAAAAAAAAGTGTGTTTTTTTTATATATCCGTGGTCGCTGTGAGTGCAACAGTTGTCGGTGTGAGCAGAGGCCTTCTTCTTCTTCTTCTTCTTCTTCTTCTTCGTCTTCTTCGTCGTCTTCTTCTTCTTCTTTCCGTTTACGTGCCTTCAGACCGACCACACCACCACCGCTGCTGAGCTGTCGCAGGCAGGAGCGAGGAGCGGAGAGAGGTTTGACGCTGCAGGAAATAACGGAGGTGGTCACGTGATCCGGTGTTGCCTTCAGGTACCGCTTTCCACGCAGTAGCACACAAGCACAAACAGTGAGGTAGAATACAGTTGTGGAGGAAGTATTCAAATCCTGTACTTAAGTAAACGTAGTACTACTAATACCAACCACACTGTGAAAATACCCCCCATGGCAGTAATGATGTCACCTACAAAGCCCTTATTGGCCAGGCACCATATCTTAAGGATAGTATTTGCAGGGTTACTTGTCGTTCCCAGGTTTCTAGTTAAGCGTTAGCTCAGGTTTATAGGACTAGCTCAGGTTTATAGTTAGGGCCGGCTCAGGTTTATAGTTAGGGCTGGCTTTGCCCCGGACCAGCCCCTAGATATGCTGCTATAGGCCCAGACTGCCCGGGGACATCCTAGGATACACTGAGCTCTTCTCTCTCTCTCTCTCTCTCTCCCTCTCTCTCTATAAATCCCTGTCCCAACAATGCACATTATGACCTTTGCTTCTTCAAATTTAATTGATATGAAGTTATACCGTTTATGGCCTTCCCAAGTGATCTTCACACCCCAGCTTTGGCTTCTGCAACTGTAGAAGCTGCAGTCCTTCATGTCTGCAGATATCTAGCTGCCAGTAATTACCTTCCTTTGCTGAGATCAGCCAGAACATGGCCCGGTAGTAGAAGTCCCACACACTCACAAAGGGTCAAGACTTCTAACTGAGGTGGCCCTGAGAGCTCAAGTCCTCAACTCCTCCTGTGAGGACTCAGCCGACTCCTCAGGTATAGACTCAGCCGACTCTTCCGGTATAGACTCAGCCGACTCCTCAGGTATAGACTCAGCCGACTCCTCAGGTATAGACTCAGCCGACTCCTCAGGTATAGACTCAGCCGACTCCTCAGGTATAGACTCAGCTGACTCTTCCGGTATAGACTCAGCCGACTCCTCAGGTATAGACTCAGCCGACTCCTCAGGTATAGACTCAGCCGACTGCTGGGTGGGACCTGATCTTCCGTCAACTTCTTTTTCTTTTTTTTTGGTCCGGTTGACTCTTCTTCTCCTGGAACCAGCGCCTCCACGAATATTTTGGGCTGCAGGTCCCGTGGGCTTCTGTTTGATGAGAGCACGCAACACATTAGCTCCAATGACGGTGGTTTTCTCAAGACCCGACACAACCAGCATTGGCACATTGAGTTGTTGCTCTTCCAACGTGTCCATATTAAGGTTGGCTTGGATCCACCCGATTACACGCTCACGCGGGACATCAGCTGTAAATGGAATCCTTGGCCGCTGTATAGCTCTGCCAGAGGTCTGACCTCATTAGGGATGTGCTTTTCTGTCCATTTAGTGTGTACATATGACGCTGCGGATCCAGAATGAAACACCGCCTCCGTATCTATTCCGTTTACTTTGCAAGCAACTGAATTCTTGCGAGGCATGATGGTGAAACCTTTTCATATCATTTCACTTTATATCTTCACATATAAGTTTCACATCGAGATAGTCACATACACATGCACGCGCAGTGGGGAGAGCACACATCCCTGGGGGGCGCCAGTGCTGATAGTCCGGGTGCTGGATGTGATTTTTCCCAGCCTCACCTGCTGCGTCCTGTCAGTCAGGAAGTGTGTGATCCACTGACAGGTGGAGGCTGGCACAGTGAGCTGGAGAGTTTGGGTTGGAGTGTTGCTGGGATGATGGTGTGGAACGCGGAGCTGAAGTCCACAAACAGAACCCTTGCATATGTCCCTGGGGAGTCGAGGTGTTGCAGCATGTGGTGCAGTCCCATACTGACTGCATCGTCCACCGACCTGTTTGCCCGGTAGGCAAACTGCAGGGGGTCCAGCAGGGGCCCCGTGATGTTCTTCAGATGGGTCAACACCAGTCTCTCAAAGGATTTCATGACCACAGACGTCAGGGCGGCGGGCCTGTAGTAATTCAATCCTGTGATGGAGGATTTATTGGGAACCGGGATGATCGTGGAGCGTTTGAAGCATGAGGGGACTTCACACAGCTCCAGTGATCTTATGACAACAATATCAACTAATGCATGATGAAATAAAGAATTTATGTTCTTCACAATAAGAGAGTGAATGAATGAATGAATGAGAGAAAATGTTCCAGAAAGTAAAACACATTCAGGTTGAGAGACTTTAGAATCTATTTCATGATTGTTATTTGTACATTAACTGAGACACAATGTTGAAAACTAATAGTCGTATTCGTGAGTTTGGTCTCATGTTCTTAAAAATACTTACAAAAAACATTGCCCATACATTTGGCTGCTTTGACTTGTGATAAACAGGAGAATATGAGATAAACAAATCAAATTCAAACATCAGCTTTGATTCTTTAAGTGCAGGTTAAGAGTGAGATCTTTATTTAGTCCACCTGGATGAAATGAACACAGTCATGAAGAGATTTTATCACAACATGTTTCCTGTTACAGCGGCTGAAAAGTATAATATGCAGTAAAACTGGTTTAGTGTCAGTGAGTCTGTTGAAATGTTCAGTCCTCAACACAACAATCTTCTCCTTGTTTGTGCTATTTTATGATCAGTTCTGTTCTTTATTTAGTGAAACAAAAAGGAGACTTTAGTTTTGGATTCAACTTTAAAACAAATGTTTTTGTAAGGATTTTGTATTTTTCTTAATCAAGAGTAAAATATTTACCTCAGAAAGACATCATGACGCCATCTGCTGGTGACTAAAGGACATAACAAGATTTCCTCCTTATAACTCACACTGTGACAGAGAAAAGTGAAAGTGAAAGAAGATTGTGACATTGTTGACCAGAGCTGAGACGCCATTACAGGGCGTGAGATCTCTGCTGGAAAACACACGTTTGGAGTATTTGAAGCAGTGAAGAGACGGAACAGTAACCTGGTGAGTCTTGTTGTTGAAAGATAATTTAGAAACCAAGACAAATGGCTGAGAAGATAGTTCTTGTTGAAAGTTACCTGAACTGCCATGTTTGTTCAGAGACGTTCAGAGATCCTGTGTCTCTGAGCTGCAACCACAGCTTCTGTTCAAGCTGCCTGAAACTATTCTGGAAACAAGCTGAAAACAAAAACTGTCCCATTTGTAAAAGAAAATCCTCAAAAGACTTTCCTGGGGTGAACTTTCCACTGAAGGAACTGGCTGACTCGTTTGCTGAAAAACAGAAAACTGGATCACCTGAGACAGAAAAAGGAGAGAAGAAGGTGGAGGTGGTGTGTAGTAAACATGGAGAAGAGACTCAACTGTTCTGTGAGGATGAAGAGAGAGTTGTGTGTCCTGTCTGTGAGTTTTCTCTCCACCAGAGTCACAAGGTGGTTCCTATAGAACAAGCAGTCAGTGACCTGAAGGACCAGCTGAGATCTGACTTAGAGTCTCTGCAGGACAAGAGGCACAAACACAAACAAGTGGAGAAAACATACAATGAAATGATTGAACTCTCCAAGAAGCAGCTGTTGTCCACAGAGAGGCAGATCAGAGCAGAGTTCAACAAGTTCCACCAGGTCCTGAAAGAGGAAGAGGAGTCCAGACTGGCAGCTCTGAGGGAGGAAGAGAAGCAGAAGGGGAAGACTATCAGCAGAGAGAGGAAGATGATTCAGGAGCAGATCTCCTCTCTGTCAGACAGCATCTCTGCTGTTGAAGAAGACCTGCAGAAACACAACGTGTCATTCCTCAGCAGTTATAAAGCCACTCAGACCAGAGCCAGAGTCCAGAGCTCACTGTCACATCCACAGCTGGTCTCAGGAGCGCTGATAGATGTGGCCAAACACCTGGGCAACCTGTCCTTCAGAGTCTGGGAGAAGATGAAGGACAAGGTCCACTTCAGTCCTGTCATTCTGGACCCAAACACTGCAGCCTACAGTCTCTGTCTGTCTGATGATCTGACCAGTGTGAGACGTGGAGACACAAGGCAGAAGCTTCCTGACAATCCAGAGAGATTCACTAAGTATGTCAATGTTCTGGGCTCTGAGGGCTTCAGCTCAGGGAAACACAGCTGGGAGGTGGAGGTGGGAGACCATCCTTTCTGGGATGTAGGTTTGGTTAAAGAGTCAGTTGACAGGAAGGGAAAGATAGTTGATTCACCAAAATATGGAGTCTGGTGTTTATATCATCGTAGTGGAAAATACACTGATGTTGTTCATAAGACTGTGACAGTGAAGAAGAGTCTCCAGAGGATCAGAGTCCAGCTGGACTATGACATGGGGGACGTGTCCTTCTACGACCCTGAAGACATGACTCACATCTACACTTACAGAGACACTTTCACTGAGAAACTCTTCCCATATTTTTTTATTGGAAAGTCTGGTGATGCTAAAACTGCTGATATCAAAATGTGTCAAACTGATATTTCTCTGTGATGTTCAGACATGTTAGTGTTTGTTCAGACTTTACTCTGACTTCACTGTGAGTCAACATCTCATTGATAGAATCAATACAATCAACAGTTATGACAGAAAATCTACATCTACTCAATACATAAGTTGCATTACATCATCAGGTGATAAAGCTACAGGTTCAATTAAAGGATGATTTTAAATCACTTTTTTATGAAACTGGTTTTCATCATCTTGTGTTTAATCAGAACACAATCTAACATTTAGTGAATCCACGAAACCAAACACTTTGTTTCCAGTTGTGTGTTTCTTTAACTTTGATCTTCATCAGACATCAGTTTTAGTTTATTAGATTTCTGGATCTTCTGTTGAGTTATTTCAGCTTTGATGTTATAATTTCAGTGTTTTACACTTTACACTCAGAGTCTCAGAGGTTCAGTGAATCAAAACACATTCTGACTCTGATTGATTATCTTTTATGATTGAAATTGTTTTTCTTAACTGTCTCTACTGTCGTTAACTACTCAACACATGAATCATTGTTTTAATCTGAAATTCATTTTTGGAAGTGAATAAATTAAAGATGTAAGGATCTGTAGTTGAGTAAAATGTGTTAAAAATATAAACTTTTAAGGTAAAAGCTGTTAATTACGATTATAAACATTGTGTTTTTATATTTTTCCGTTGAGTTATTTTAGTTTTGGATACTTTGTTATATTTGTTGGAAACATCTGTTTTAATTGTTTTTTATGTTTAGAAGAGATAAAGAGTGTAAATATAAAGTCTAAAATATATACAATTATAAACCAGGTGAACAGTATGGATCATAATAATATAAATGGGTTTTGATTCAGTCTGTAATTCTTTCAAAGCTTCTTCATTCTGTTTATGATGATTTTTGTAGTTTTTACATGATCAGTAACATGAACGATGAATTAAAATGTTTGTGATCAACATAAAGGAACTTTAGTTTAAAACGTCTTGTTTCATTGAATCAACTATATCTTTATAAATGTACATCAGATGGATGCTGCTTCATGTGTAATTAAATCACCAACAGGTTTTATTCACAATGTTCTGTATGAAGTTGTTTCAAGTTTCTTTACAAACATCTGTGAAATATTCATGTGACGAATTACAAAGAATACAAATCATGAAAAACAATTAATCAACCAGATCATAACAAAAGACAATATTTAATCTAAAAACGTTAAATCTACATTTTACATTTTCAAATCAACAGATTCCTCAGTGAAACTCTTTCAACGTCGACATTGATGGACAGTCCAGCTGAATGAAGTTAGATCTTCTGCTGTAAAGTCACGTGACTAGTTAAGCGACTGCACACAAAGACAGCTGAATGGAGCTCATACCTCCCTGATGAAGGCTCAGTAGCTGTAAACATGTGAGCAATAAAGAGTTGTGCAACTTGTTTCATGTTGATGGAGTTGTATTGATCCTCTCACTGGTCTGTACCTCACTGTGTGTGTGTTCTCAACATTAGAAACAGTCAGAAATCACATTTAAAAAGATGGTTCAACTTTACCCTCCTACAACTTCACTGCTTCATCATCAACTCTAAGAAAGGAAGTTTCAACAAATAATACTTTACAACAATCTCCTCGAGGAACGAGTCGCTTTTAGACTTTGTGTTTGTTAAAAACTCAAAGCAGCAGAATGATTGTGGTTGTTGATCATCTTTGTAATGTGAAGCTGTAACAGTGTGTTGATGCTCACGTCTGTTATAGAAGCCTCACTGAAGAGAGGGAGCACTGAGGGCTGTATACACACAACACACTGTTTAAGAAACGCGTTCACTCTTACATTTCATTCATTCTGTCATCTACTGAATGCACTTCTCAGGGACAACACGCTCACATGTGCTCAATGTCATCAACGTTATAGAATGTGCAGCATGTGTACAGGATGTGATGGCACGGACACATTCTACTTCCTGTAAACGTCACAAGATGGAGACAAAGTCCATGTTGTTCTTTGCTGCACAGGTTGATCAATAGCAGCACCTCTTAGCACTTTCTGATGGATTCTTCTTTTCACACAGATCCTTCACAGAAACCCCGTTGTGTTTGTCTGACGTCCTGTTTGTCCAGAGTAGCTCACAGATCCAGAGTGGAATAGAAGTATAAAGTAGCAGCACCACTGGTGTAACTGATGGTATTGGATGCTTTTTAAAAATAATCTCAAATATATATATATATATATATATATATATCATAACTACCTCCAAGTCAAAGCAGTTTGATGCCATTTGTTGTACAAATGCTAATGTACCTTTATTAAACTGCACTTAAAGTAGCACCATGACAGACAGTCTTTCAGTTTTCAATAAAAGTGAACCTCTACCCTCTCTCCTCTCCTCAGTTCTCCTGAACATGTCGACATACTTGCACCCTGCACCCAGCGTCGAGGGCAGAACGGTGGCTCTGGGCATCAAGGGCACAAATCTCTAGCTGTGTACGCCAGTGGTGTACGCATACATGGAATTTGTCTCCGGTTTCCACTCCGCTCTCAATGTACACACACTATTTTACAATAAACAAGAGAAGATATATAAAGAATAAAAAAGGGCAGCAAAAAAAGTAGAACAGATGTAGGTATAAACATTTAACGGCTATATACAATATAAATATATATCCCAAAAAAGTGTATATATATATATCCATATATATATATATATATATATATATACACACACACATGTGAACATGATAAACAATGGTGATGGAATTGAGGTGATAGTGCAAGTGGTGGTAATAGTGCAGACAGAGGTATTAGTGCAGTATTACTTATTAGTTGTTCATCAGAGTGACGGCCAGTGGAAAGAAGCTGTTCCTGTGTCTGGTGGTTTTGGCGCACAGAGCTCTGCAGCGCCTACCAGAGGGGAGGAGTTGGAACAGCTTGTGTTCAGGGTGTGAAGGGTCTGCAGTGATCTTTCCAGCCCGCTTCCTGACTCTGGAGGTGAACAAGTCCAGGATGGAGGGCAGGCTGGAACCAGTGATCCTCTCTGCAGACCTGACAATGCCTTGCAGCCTGTTTCTGTCCTGTTTAGTGGCCGATCCAAACCACACAGTGATGTAAGAACCTGAAACCTGAAGGTCTCCACAGCAGACACCGTGCTGTTGAGTATGGTGAGGGGGGGCAGTGTCGGGGGGCTCCTCCTGAAGTCCACTGTCATCTCCACAGTTTTGAGCCTGTTCAGCTCCAGGTTGTTCTGACCACACGAGAGGACCAGGTGTTCAGCCTCCTGCCTGTACGCAGACCCATCACCGTCCCTGATGAGGCCGATGACCGTTGTGTCGTCTGCAAACTTCAGGAGTTTAACAGACGGGTCCTCTGAGGTGCAGTCGTTGGTGTAGAGGGAGAAGAGCAGTGGGGAGAGCTCACATCCCTGGGGGGCGCCAGTGCTGATAGTCCGGGTGCTGGATGTGATTCTTCCCAGCCTCACCTGCTGCGTCCTGTCAGTCAGGAAGTGTGTGATCCACTGACAGGTGGAGGCTGGCACAGTGAGCTGGGAGAGTTTGGGTTGGAGTGTTGCTGGGATGATGGTGTTGAACGCTGAGCTGAAGTCCACAAACAGAACCCTTGCATGTGTCCCTGGGGAGTCGAGGTGTTGCAGCATGTGGTGCAGTCCCATACTGACTGCATCGTCCACCGACCTGTTTGCCCGGTAGGAAAACTGCAGGGGGTCCAGCAGGGGCCCCGTGATGTTCTTCAGATGGGTCAACACCAGTCTCTCAAAGGATTTCATGACCACAGACGTCAGGGCGGCGAGCCTGTAGTCATTCAATCGTGTGATGGAGGATTTATTGGGAACCGGATGATCGTGGAGCGTTTGAAGCATGAGGGGACTTCACACAGCTCCAGTGATCTTATGACAACAATATCAACTAATGCATGATGAAATAAAGAATTTATGTTCTTCACAATAAGAGAGTGAATGAATGAATGAGAGAAAATGTTCCAGAAAGTAAAACACATTCAGGTTGAGAGACTTTAGAATCTATTTCATGATTGTTATTTGTACATTAACTGAGACACAATGTTGAAAACTAATAGTTGTATTACTGAGTTTGGTCTCATGTTTTTAAAAATACTTACAAAAAACATTGCCCATACATTTGGCTGCTTTGACTTGTGATAAACAGGAGAATATGAGATAAAGAAATCAAATTCAAACATCAGCTTTGATTCTTTAAGTGCAGGTTAAGAGTGAGATCTTTATTTAGTCCACCTGGATGAAATGAACACAGTCATGAAGAGATTTTATCACAACATGTTTCCTGTTACAGCGGCTGAAAAGTATAATATGCAGTAAAACTGGTTTAGTGTCAGTGAGTCTGTTGAAATGTTCAGTCCTCAACACAACAATCTTCTCCTTGTTTGAGGTATTTTATGATCAGTTCTGTTCTTTATTTAGTGAAACAAAAAGGAGACTTTAGTTTTGGATTCAACTTTAAAACAAATGTTTATGTAAGGATTTTGTATTTTTCTTAATCAAGAGGAAAATATTTACCTCAGAAAGACCTCATGACGCCATCTGCTGGTGACTAAAGGACATAACAGCATTTCCTCCTAATAACTACACCTGTCACACAGGTTTGTGGAAATGAAAAAACATTTTGACATTGTTGAACAGAGCTGAGACGCCATTACAGGGCATGAGATCTCTGCTGGAAAACACACGTTTGGAGTATTTGAAGCAGTGAAGAGACGGAACAGTAACCTGGTGAGTCTTGTTATTGAAAGATAATTTAGATACCAAGACAAATGGCTGAGAAAAGAGTTCTTGTTGAAAGTTTCCTGAACTGCCATGTTTGTTCAGAGACGTTCAGAGATCCTGTGTCTCTGAGCTGCAACCACAGCTTCTGTTCAAGCTGCCTGCAACTATTCTGGAAACAAGCTGAAAACAAAAACTGTCCCATTTGTAAAAGAAAATCCTCAAAAGAACATCCAGGAATTAACTTTCCACTGAAGGAACTGGCTGACTCGTTTGCTGAGAGACAGAAAACTGGATCATCTGAGACAGAAAAAGGAGAGAAGAAGGTGGAGGTGGTGTGTAGTAAACATGGAGATGAGACTCAACTGTTCTGTGAGGATGAAGAGAGAGTTGTGTGTCCTGTCTGTGAGTCTTCTCTCCACCAGAGTCACAAGGTGGTTCCTATAGAACAAGCAGTCAGTGACCTGAAGGACCAGCTGAGATCTGACTTAGAGTCTCTGCAGGACAAGAGGCACAAACACAAACAAGTGGAGAAAACATACAATGAAATGATTGAACTCTCCAAGAAGCAGCTGTTGTCCACAGAGAGGCAGATCAGAGCAGAGTTCAACAAGTTCCACCAGGTCCTGAAAGAGGAAGAGGAGTCCAGACTGGCAGCTCTGAGGGAGGAAGAGGAGCAGAAGGGGAAGACTATCAGCAGAGAGATGAAGATGATTCAGGAGCAGATCTCCTCTCTGTCAGACAGCATCTCTGCTGTTGAAGAAGACCTGCAGAAACACAACGTGTCATTCCTCAGCAGTTATAAAGCCACTCAGACCAGAGCCAGAGTCCAGAGCTCACTGTCAGATCCACAGCTGGTCTCAGGAGCGCTGATAGATGTGGCCAAACACCTGGGCAACCTGTCCTTCAGAGTCTGGGAGAAGATGAAGGACAAGGTCCACTTCAGTCCTGTCATTCTGGACCCAAACACTGCAAGCCCCTGGCTCTATCTGTCTGATGATCTGACCAGTGTGAGACGTGGAGACACAAACCAGAAGCTTCCTGACAATCCAGAGAGAAACACTTATTCTGCCACTGTTCTGGACTCTGAGGGCTTCAGCTCAGGGAAACACAGCTGGGAGGTGGAGGTGGAGGTGGGAGACCATGCTACCTGGTTTGTAGGTTTGGCTAAAGAGTCAGTTGACAGGAAGGGAAAGCGATTTCACACACCAAATGATGGAGTCTGGTGTTTAGTTCATCACAGTGGAAAATACACTGATGGATCTGGTCAGACTGTGACAGTGAAGAAGAGTCTCCAGAGGATCAGAGTCCAGCTGGACTATGACATGGGGGACGTGTCCTTCTACGACCCTGAAGACATGACTCACATCTACACTTACAGAGACACTTTCACTGAGAAACTCTTCCCATATTTCTGTCTTGGAAAGTCTGGTGATGCTAAAACCGCTGATATCAAAATGTGTCAAACTGATATTTCTCTGTGATGTTCAGACATGTTAGTGTTTGTTCAGACTTTACTCTGACTTCACTGTGAGTCAACATCTCATTGATAGAATCAATACAATCAACAGTTATGACAGAAAATCTACATCTACTCAATACATAAGTTGCATTACATCATCAGGTGATAAAGCTACAGGTTCAACTAAAGGATGATTTTAAATCACTTTTTTATGAAACTGGTTTTCATCATCTTGTGTTTAATCGGAACACAATCTAACATTTAGTGAATCCACTAAACCAAACACTTTGTTTCCAGTTGTGTGTTTCTTTAACTTTGATCTTCATCAGACATCAGTTTTACTTTATTCGATTTCTGGATCTTCTGTTGAGTTATTTCAGCTTTGATGTTATAATTTCAGTGTTTTACACTTTACACTCAGAGTCTCAGAGGTTCAGTGAATCAAAACACATTCTGACTCTGATTGATTATCTTTTATGATTGAAATTGTTTTTCTTAACTGTCTCTACTGTCGTTAACTACTCAACACAGAAATCATTGTTTTAATCTGAAATTCATTTTTGGAAGTAAATAAATGAAAGATGTAAGGATCTGTAGTAAAAACTTTTTAGATAAAAGCTGTTAATTCAGATTATAAACATTGTGTTTTGTGACATTTTATATTTTTGTGTTGAGTTATTTTTGTTTTGGATACTTTGTTATATTTGTTGGAAACATCTGTTTTAATTGTTTTTTATGTTTAGAAGAGATAAAGAGTGTAAATATAAAGTCTAAGAATCTAAAATACATCAAATATATACAATTTATAAACCAGGTGAACAGTATGGATCATAATAATATAAATGGGTTTTGATTCAGTCTGTAATTCTTTCAAAGCTTCTTCATTCTGTTTATGATGATTTTTGTAGTTTTTACATGATCAGTAACATGAAGGATGAATTAAATTGTTTGTGATCAACATAAAGGAACTTTAGTTTAAAACGTCTTGTTTCATTGAATCAACTGTATCTTTATAAATGTACATCAGATGGATGCTGCTTCATGACGTATAATTAAATCACCAACAGGTTTTATTCACAATGTTCTGTGTGAAGTTGTTTCAAGTTTCTTTACAAACATCTGTGAAATATTCATGTGACGAATTACAAAGAATACAAATCATGAAAAACAATTAATCAACCAGATCATAACAAAAGACAATATTTAATCTTAAAACGTTAAATAATAATAATACTTCACAACAATCTCCTCGAGGAACGAGTCGCTTTTAGACTTTGTGTTTGTTAAAAACTCAAAGCAGCAGAATGATTGTGGTTGTTGATCATCTTTGTAATGTGAAGTTGTAACAGTGTGTTGATGCTCACGTCTGTTATAGAAGCCTCACTGAAGAGAGGGAGCACTGAGGGCTGTATACACACAACACACTGTTTAAGAAACGCTTTCACTCTTACATTTCATTCATTCTGTCACCTACTGAATGCACTTCTCAGGGACAACACGCTCACATGTGCTCAATGTCATCAACGTTATAGAATGTGCAGCATGTGCACAGGATGTGATGGCACGGACACATTCTACTTCCTGTAAACGTCACAAGATGGAGACAAAGTCCATGTTGTTCTTTGCTGCACAGGTTGATCAATAGCAGCACCTCTTAGCACTTTCTGATGGATTCTTCTTTTCACACAGATCCTTCACAGAAACCCCGTTGTGTTTGTCTGACGTCCTGTTTGTCCAGAGTAGCTCACAGATCCAGAGTGGAATAGAAGTATAAAGTAGCAGCACCACTGGTGTAACTGATGGTATTGGATGCTTTAAAAAAAATCTCAAATATATTTAATATATATCATAACTACCTCCAAGTCAAAGCAGTTTGATGCCATTTGTTGTACAAATGCTAATGTACCTTTATTAAACTGCACTTAAAGTAGCACCATGACAGACAGTCTTTCAGTTTTCAATAAAAGTGAACCTCTTCCCTCTCTCCTCTCCTCAGTTCTCCTGAACATGTCGACATACTTGCACCCTGCACCCAGCGTCGAGGGCAGAACGGTGGCTCTGGGCATCAAGGGCACAAATCTCTACCTGTATACGCCAGTGGTGTATAAAGTGCTCAAAAGCCATACTTGAGTAAAAGTAAAGATACCTTACTGGAAAACTACTCAAGTAAAAGTAAAAAGTCACCTTTTAGAATACTACTTGAGTAAAAGTCTTAAAGTATCTGATATTTATTGTACTTAAGTACAAAAGTACTTTTCTGATATTGTTGAGGAGAAACTCGGATGTACAGACTGAGTTCGAGGCATTTAGCTCAATTCAAGCAATAAGGTTTATTTGTAACAGAAGTATTATGCCCAGTAGTTATACGTGCACGGGCCAAAGATAAGAAAAGCTAAGAAAGGCGCTTAAACAGAGTGCGCATCATATTGAATAGGTTCTTCTTATGGAAGCCATTGGTGGAATACAAAGTAGGGGGCGGCTCTGTTGTTAGCTTGTCAGAGAGCCCATTGGAGCACCGAGTATTCTCCACCCACACTGGCTCACGTCCCGGATCCTCCTTCTCTGCATCATCAGTGTGCGTGCATGTTGTTTGCACTCGAGGCGCCGAAAGGGTGCGATTCTAAGCTACTGCAGAAGTCTCTGCTGGACTAGATAAGAGAGGAAGAGAGGAACGCCCTTGTTATGGCGGTTTAAGCAAGCGTCTCCTTCCAGGGCCACAGTATCTGTTTCTATCGTACGAGCAGGCGCCAGAATGCCCTCCTCAGAGTATTTGACCCACTTACATGTGACCCCACAATTCCGCAATATCAGCATACAAGTAAAGCGTATATTATTTTACACAACAATATTAAATGTACATCATAACCTGAACATTAAATGAACATCATAACCTGTTCATTGAAGGTAAAAGTACAAGTAAATGCTGTTAATAAAAAAGCAAAGGGTCAGAATTTTGAGAATTATGAAGTTTATTCTTTTAAGTGCTGTGGCACCATGACCAATGACATGGAGCTGTGTTGAAAATAACTGGGTTGGCTGTGATCCATCCAGGAGCAACAATGTTCAACATAATATATTGTACATAAGTATACTTTTGCATCTACCATGAACTTATCATCATATCATCATAATTCTCCGAAAAGCAATATGACACTATGAAGGAGTTGTAACAGTGCGTTTATAAGTATGCTCATTCCGACTAGAGGATGTAGAGGCCAAATGCATAATATTGTGTTGAGCAAAAAATATCCACTTGATGCATCAGGTCAGTGTTCAGAGAAAGGACGCTTCCTTGTAAACTCCTATGGGCCTGATTTGAACACAATGGGCAAAGGTTTTGCTCAAGCTGAATCTGCAATTGGGCGACTGCTGCCATCATAACTCCATCTGATCATCCACAACATGACTCAAATATCAAAATTGATCTTAAATATGAGGTTTAAAATGTAGCATTCTGGTGTATTCTGAGAAGAAAATGAAGTGATGAGACATTTACTTGAAGCAAAAAACGAATATATTATTCAGTCATTAATCAGTATTTCTGCTCTATTATTAATATTAACCTTTATTTAGACAAAATCCATTGAGACCGAGGTCTCATTTTCAAACGTTTTGGTCAAATAAAAACGAAGACAGCAAGAGTAGCGAGAACCATCGCCTGTACAAAGAAAGTGATTAGTTGGCTTAATATTAACTTCTACTGTTACTGTACATTTGTTAGAATTGTGGCCTATCTTATATTTGCAATTAATATGCATTCAATCCAGTTCAATTATTTAAATGAACCCGCTGAAATGAAGATACAGGCACCTTAACCCTCTCTCATTACTTCAGGGTTCTTGGGAGCAACGTGGGACTGTTGGGACTGTTAGTCCACTGGCTGTGGTCAGCACAGTGAACAGTGTGAACAGTGTGATGAGAGGACATGTGAGCCCTTGTTGCTGTACTTTATCTCCTTGGAGCAGAGGCTGCATTTAGCATACCCTGCCTTATCAATGTATTTAAAACACTGTGACAGTAGGAAGCTGTACTCACGTCTGTTTAGACCTCCACCTTTATCCAGGCCCAGCTCCACCTTTATCCAGGCCCAGCTCCACCTTTATCCAGGCCCAACTCCACCTTTATCCAGGCCCACCTCCACCTTTATCCAGGCCTAGCTCCACCTTTATCCAGGCCCAGCTCCACCTTTATCCAGGCCCAGCTCCACTCACAGCTCAGCCCTGCGTCAAGGTGCGCTACAGACAGCCTCCTCTCCCTGAAGCTCTTTGGCCTCATCATGTCATCAGTATCTGGGCCTCATGTTTCGTTATCATAAAAGTTATTCTGACCACGAAGTCGCCTCATTCTACTTTGAGTTAAAACAAACAACCTGCAACCAGATGCGCCGGTGTTCCGGTTTAACGTTAACGAGTGACCGCGTGAACTGAACCGGAACACGGGGGGGGGCTGCATGTTTCATCACGTTACGTTTTTTCCTTCTAAATCGCGATTATGAGGAACGTTGACAGGTAACGGAACATAACGTAACTTAAACTTTAACGGAGGGAAATGAAGACGCTGTACACATCTGAACGCTGATTGGCCGAGACTCGACACATCAAAGATGTTCTATTGCGAAGATCACCACATCACATTTTCTCCTCGTCTCACTCCAATCGGAGAAACGCTGGCTGGCCAGTTGTCACATTGTAGCATGTAGCATCCTGGCATCACTGGGAATCACAACACCGCGGCTTTTAGAGCATTTGTTTGCAATTGTGCATTAACGTGATTAACCAACGATTTAACTTGCTGCTAGCACCACTGATTCACAAACCTGCTGCTTGCAGTCTGTGTTCCACCACAGTCCCCGACGCTGCTCTCATGATTCATTTTGTTTCTAAAGATAGATTTGATTTTGTAGCGAGTAACGAAGGTTTCAGGGGAAATGTAGTGAAGTAAAAGTATCGGTTTTCTTTGCAAAATGTAGTGAAGTAAAAGTAAAAAGTCACCAGAAATATAAGTAGTAAAGTAAAGTACAGATACCCAAAAAAACTACTTAAGTACAGTAACGAAGTATTTCTACTTCGTTACTATACACCACTGGTGTACGCATACATGGAATTTGTCTCTGGTTTCCACTCCGCTCTCAATGTACACACACTATTTTACAATAAACAAGAGAAAATATATAAAGAATAAAAAAGGGCAGCAAAAAAAGTAGAACAGATGTAGGTATAAACATTTAACGGCTATATACAATATAAATATATATCCCAAAAAAAAGTTTATATATATATATATATACACACACATGTGAACATGAACCTATAAACAATGGCGATGGAATTGAGGTGACAGTGCAAGTGGTGGTAATAGTGCAGACAGAGGTATTAGTGCAGTATTACTTATTAGTTGTTCATCAGAGTGACGGCCAGTAGAAAGAAGCTGTTCCTGAGTCTGGTGGTTTTGGCGTACAGAGCTCTGTAGCACCTACCAGAGGGGAGGAGTTGGAACAGCTTGTGTTCAGGGTGTGAAGGGTCTGCACTGATCTTTCCAGCCCGCTTCCTGACTCTGGAGGTGAACAAGTCCAGGATGGAGGGCAGGCTGGAACCAGTGATCCTCTCTGCAGACCTGACAATGCCTTGCAGTCTGTTTCTGTCATGTTTAGTGGCCGATCCAAACCACACAGTGATGGAAGAACAGAGAACAGACTGGATGATGTGTCGTCTGCGAACTTCAGGAGTTTAACAGACGGGTCCTCTGAGGTGCAGTCGTTGGTGTAGAGGGAGAAGAGTAGTGGGGAGAGCACACATCCCTGGGGGGCGCCAGTGCTGATAGTCCGGGTGCTGGATGTGATTTTTCCCAGCCTCACCTGCTGCGTCCTGTCAGTCAGGAAGTGTGTGATCCACTGACAGGTGGAGGCTGGCACAGTGAGCTGGAGAGTTTGGGTTTGAGTGTTGCTGGGATGATGGTGTTGAACGCTGAGCTGAAGTCCACAAACAGAACCCTTGCATGTGTCCCTGGGGAGTCGAGGTGTTGCAGCATGTGGTGCAGTCCCATACTGACTGCATCATCCACCGACCTGTTTGCCCGGGAGGAAAACTGCAGGGGGTCCAGCAGGGGCCCCGTGATGTTCTTCAGATGGGTCAACACCAGTCTCTCAAAGGATTTCATGACCACAGACGTCAGGGCGACGGGCCTGTAGTAATTCAATCCTGTGATGGAGGATTTATTGGGAACCGGATGATCGTGGAGCGTTTGAAGCATGAGGGGACTTCACACAGCTCCAGTGATCTTATGACAACAATATCAACTAATGCATGATGAAATAAAGAATTTATGTTCTTCACAATAAGAGAGTGAATGAATGAATGAGAGAAAATGTTCCAGAAAGTAAAACACATTCAGGTTGAGAGACTTTAGAATCTATTTCATGATTGTTATTTGTACATTAACTGAGACACAATGTTGAAAACTAATAGTCGTATTACTGAGTTTGGTCTCATGTTTTTAAAAATACTTACAAAAAACATTGCACATACATTTGGCTGCTTTGACTTGTGATAAACAGGAGAATATGAGATAAACAAATCAAATTCAAACATCAGCTTTGATTCTTTAAGTGCAGGTTAAGAGTGAGATCTTTATTTAGTCCACCTGGATGAAATGAACACAGTCATGAAGAGATTTTATCACAACATGTTTCCTGTTACAGCGGCTGAAAAACAAAATATGCAGGAAAACTGGTTTAGTGTCAGTGAGTCTGTTGAAATGTTCAGTCCTCAACACGACAATCTTCTCTTTGTTTGAGGCATTTTATGATCAGTTCTGTTCTTTATTTAGTGAAACAAAAAGGAGACTTTAGTTTTGGATTTAACTTTGAAACAACAAATGTTTATGTAAGGATTTTGTATTTTTCTTCATCAAGAGTAAAATATTTACCTCAGAAAGACATCATGACGCCATCTGCTGGTGACTAAAGGACATAACAAGATTTCCTCCTTATAACTCACACTGTGACAGAGAAAAGTGAAAGTGAAAGAAGATTGTGACATTGTTGACCAGAGCTGAGACGCCATTACAGGGCGTGAGATCTCTGCTGGAAAACACACGTTTGGAGTATTTGAACCAGTGAAGAGACGGAACAGTAACCTGGTGAGTCTTGTTATTGAAAGATAATTTAGATACCAAGACAAATGGCTGAGAAGATAGTTCTTGTTGAAAGTTTCCTGAACTGCCATGTTTGTTCAGAGACGTTCAGAGATCCTGTGTCTCTGAGCTGCAACCACAGCTTCTGTTCAAGCTGCCTGCAAAAATTCTGGAAACAAGATAAAAACAAAAACTGTCCCATTTGTAAAAGAAGATCCTCAAAAGACTTTCCTTGGGTGAATTTTCCACTGAAGGAACTGGCTGACTCGTTTGCTGAGAGACAGAAAACTGGATCACCTGAGACAGAAAAAGGAGAGAAGAAGGTGGAGGTGGTGTGTAGTAAACATGGAGAAGAGACTAAACTGGTCTGTAAGGATGAAGAGAGAGTTGTGTGTTCTGTCTGTGAGTCTTCTCTCCACCAGAGTCACAAGGTGGTTCCTATAGAACAAGCAGTCAGTGACCTGAAGGACCAGCTGAGATCTGACTTAGAGTCTCTGCAGGACAAGAGGCACAAACACAAACAAGTGGAGAAAACATACAATGAAATGATTCAACACTCCAAGAAGCAGCTGTTGTCCACAGAGAGGCAGATCAGAGCAGAGTTCAACAAGCTCCACCAGGTCCTGAAAGAGGAAGAGGAGTCCAGACTGGCAGCTCTGAGGGAGGAAGAGGAGCAGAAGGGGAAGACTATCAGCAGAGAGATGAAGATGATTCAGGAGCAGATCTCCTCTCTGTCAGACAGCATCTCTGCTGTTGAAGAAGACCTGCAGAAACACAACGTGTCATTCCTCAGCAGTTATAAAGCCACTCAGACCAGAGCCAGAGTCCAGAGCTCACTGTCACATCCACAGCTGGTCTCAGGAGCGCTGATAGATGTGGCCAAACACCTGGGCAACCTGTCCTTCAGAGTCTGGGAGAAGATGAAGAACAAGGTCCACTTCAGTCCTGTCATTCTGGACCCAAACACTGCAAACCGCTGGCTCTATCTGTCTGATGATCTGACCAGTGTGAGATATGGAGACACAGACCAGAAGCTTCCTGACAATCCAGAGAGAAACACTAAGTATGCCACTGTTCTGGGCTCTGAGGGCTTCAGCTCAGGGAAACACAGCTGGGAGGTGGAGGTGGGAGACCATCCTGAGTGGAATGTAGGTTTGGTTAAAGAGTCAGTTGACAGAAAGGGAGAGATATTTGCTTCACCCAAATACGGAATCTGGTGTTTAACTCATCGTAGTGGAAAATACACTGATGGATCTGGTCAGACTGTCAGAGTGAAGAAGAGTCTCCAGAGGATCAGAGTCCAGCTGGACTATGACATGGGGGACGTGTCCTTCTACGACCCTGAAGACATGACTCACATCTACACTCACAGAGACACTTTCACTGAGAAACTCTTCCCATATTTCGGTATTGGAAAGTCTGTTGATGCTAAAACTGCTGATATCAAAATGTGTCAAACTGATATTTCTCTGTGATGTTCAGACATGTTAGTGTTTGTTCAGACTTTACTCTGACTTCACTGTGAGTCAACATCTCATTGATGGAATCAATACAATCAACAGTTATGACAGAAAATATACATCTACTCAATACATAAGTTGCATTACATCATCAGGTGATAAAGCTACAGGTTCAACTGAAGGATGATTTTAAATCACTTTTTTATGAAACTGGTTTTCATCATCTTGTGTTGAATCAGAACACATTCTAACATTTAGTGAATCCACTAAACCAAACACTTTGTTTCCAGTTGTGTGTTTCTTTAACTTTGATCTTCATCAGACATCAGTTTTACTTTATTAGATTTCTGGATCTTCTGTTGAGTTATTTCAGCTTTGATGTTATAATTTCAGTGTTTTACACTTTACACTCAGAGTCTCAGAGGTTCAGTGAATCAAAACACAATCTGACTCTGATTGATTATCTTTTATGATTGAAATTGTTTTTCTTAACTGTCTCTACTGTCGTTAACTACTCAACACATAAATCATTGTTTTAATCTGAAATTCATTTTTGGAAGTTAATAAATTAAAGATGTAAGGATCTGTAGTTAAAAACGTTTAAGATAAAAGTTGTTAATTCAGATTATAAACTGTGTTTTTTGACATTTTATATTTTTCTGTTGAGTTATTTTAGTTTTGGATACTTTGTTATATTTGTTGGAAACATCTGTTTTAATTGTTTTTTATGTTTAGAAGAGATAAAGAGTGTAAATATGAAGTCTAAGAATCTAAAATACATCAAATATATTCAATTATAAACCAGGTGAACAGTATGGATCATAATAATATAAATGGGTTTTGATTCAGTCTGTAATTCTTTCAATGCTTCTTCATTCTGTTTATGATGATTTTTGTAGTTTTTACATGATCAGTAACATGAACGATGAATTAAAATGTTTGTGATCAACATAAAGGAACTTTAGTTTAAAACGTCTTGTTTCATTGAATCAACTATATCTTTATAAATGTACATCAGATGGATGCTGCTTCATGACGTGTAATTAAATCACCAACAGGTTTTATTCACAATGTTCTGTATGAAGTTGTTTCAAGTTTCTTTACAAACATCTGTGAAATATTCATGTGACAAATTACAAAGAATACAAATCCTGAAAAACAATTAATCAACCAGATCATAACAAAAGACAATATTTAATCTAAAAACGTTAAATCTACATTTTACATTTTCAAATCAACAGATTCCTCAGTGAAACTCTTTCAACGTCGACATTGATGGACAGTCCAGCTGAATGAAGTTAGATCTTCTGCTGTAAAGTCACGTGACTAGTTAAGCGACTGCACACAAAGACAGCTGAATGGAGCTCATACCTCCCTGATGAAGGCTCAGTAGCTGTAAACATGTGAGCAATAAAGAGTTGTGCAACTTGTTTCATGTTGATGGAGTTGTATTGATCCTCTCACTGGTCTGTACCTCACTGTGTGTGTGTTCTCAACATTAGAAACAGTCAGAAATCACATTTAAAAAGATGGTTCAACTTTACCCTCCTACAACTTCACTGCTTCATCATCAACTCTAAGAAAGGAAGTTTCAACAAATAATACTTCACAACAATCTCCTCGAGGAACGAGTCGCTTTTAGACTTTGTGTTTGTTAAAAACTCAAAGCAGCAGAATGATTGTGGTTGTTGATCATCTTTGTAATGTGAAGCTGTAACAGTGTGTTGATGCTCACGTCTGTCATAGAAGCCTCACTGAAGAGAGGGAGCACTGAGGGCTGTATACACACAACACACTGTTTAAGAAACGCGTTCACTCTTACATTTCATTCATTCTGTCACCTACTGAATGCACTTCTCAGGGACAACACGCTCACATGTGCTCAATGTCATCAACGTTATAGAATGTGCAGCATGTGTACAGGATGTGATGGCACGGACACATTCTACTTCCTGTAAACGTCACAAGATGGAGACAAAGTCCATGTTGTTCTTTGCTGCACAGGTTGATCAATAGCTTCACCTCTTAGCACTTTCTGATGGATTCTTCTTTTCACACAGATCCTTCACAGAAACCCCGTTGTGTTTGTCTGACGTCCTGTTTGTCCAGAGTAGCTCACAGATCCAGAGTGGAATAGAAGTATAAAGTAGCAGCACCACTGGTGTAACTGATGGTATTGGATGCTTTAAAAAAAATCTCAAATATATATATATATATATCATAACTACCTCCAAGTCAAAGCAGTTTGATGCCATTTGTTGTACAAATGCTAATGTACCTTTCTTAAACTGCACTTAAAGTAGCACCATGACAGACAGTCTTTCAGTTTTCAATAAAAGTGAACCTCTTCCCTCTCTCCTCTCCTCAGTTCTCCTGAACATGTCGACATACTTGCACCCTGCACCCAGCGTCGAGGGCAGAACGGTGGCTCTGGGCATCAAGGGCACAAATCTCTAGCTGTGTACGCATACATGGAATTTGTCTCCGGTTTCCACTCCGCTCTCAATGTACACACACTATTTTACAATAAACAAGAGAAGATATATAAAGAATAAAAAAGGGCAGCAAAAAAAGTAGAACAGATGTAGGTATAAACATTTAACAGCTATATACAATATAAATATATATCCCAAAAAAAAGTTTATATATATATATATATATACACACACATGTGAACATGAACCTATAAACAATGGCGATGGAATTGAGGTGACAGTGCAAGTGGTGGTAATAGTGCAGACAGAGGTATTAGTGCAGTATTACTTATTAGTTGTTCATCAGAGTGACGGCCAGTAGAAAGAAGCTGTTCCTGAGTCTGGTGGTTTTGGCGTACAGAGCTCTGTAGCACCTACCAGAGGGGAGGAGTTGGAACAGCTTGTGTTCAGGGTGTGAAGGGTCTGCACTGATCTTTCCAGCCCGCTTCCTGACTCTGGAGGTGAACAAGTCTCTCTGCAGCCTGTTACCTCTTCAACAAACTGTTTACTGTGACCGATTTCTACCGATGGAATGCGTTTTGGATGGAATGTTTGTCTTATTTATGAATTATACCCGTCCGTACGTTTTGAAATTCAGATTGTGACATCATTTTTAAATAACCCAGAATGTGATTATGGTTTCTCTTGAATACTGAATTAATTTATTAGGCTCAATGTTTCAGGTTAAATTTAAATTAAATAACTCATCAAACCCGACACTCAGGAATGATCAGCCTCACGTGACTGAATGAAAATGATGATAAATGGTGTAAAAAGCTCTCTCTGACTTTAATGGTATTGTAAACTATTATGTTGAGCAGGTTAAGAAGCAGGGTTCCTGTATATGTGTTGTGTGCTTTTATTGTGAAGGAGGAGACGGAAGGAGAGTAAGAGGAAAGAGGTTCGGAGGAAATGTGTTGAGGAGAAATAAAGTGGCTGCCGTCTTGGCGCTGAATGCAGACCCCGTGTCTGTTATTTTATTATTATCATAAAGTATAGGCGCAACGTAAACCCTCGGCTACATTGGTGGCAGCGGTGGGATTGCTTCCCTACAGAAAATACCCATCGTGAGAGAGTGAAAAAAACAACAAAGAGAAAAGAAAACACTTGCTCCGAACCTCTTTCCTCTTACTCTCCTTCCGTCTCCTCCTTCACAATAAAAGCACACAACACATATACAGGAACCCTGCTTCTTAACCTGCTCAACATAATAGCTTACAGTATCAATAATACAAGTTATTGAGGGAAATATCAGATCATTAAAAGACAAATCTTTCTAATAAATTAAGAAAGTTGATTGTGGTCCTTTTGTTGTTCAGACCTACAATGAACATATATTTAAACCAGATGGTGAATCATAAATCTAATCTGTGATCTGTCTTCACTGTGGTTTGAAACTCCAGTCAGTCAGTCCGATCAGGTGCAGCGTCCAATCACATAACAGATGAACAATGAGGGGGCGTGTCGGCCGTTAAAACACTTCGTGGAAGGCTGTTCGTGCTTCCTCGCTCATGTCTCCTCAGAGATCCCTCCTCGATCCTCGATCCTGGCTCCTCCGAACAGAAATAAGAGCTTTGGGACGGCCGTCAATATGGTGCAGCAGAACAACTTCCGGTTCAAGCGAGGAGCGAGGAAATGACAAATAAGAGACTTGGGATGTGCCCTGAGAAGCATGAGCAAATGTCAAGTTAATTAGTGACAATACGACTTCCTGAAGACCTACTTTATATACCTTATATACGGTCTATGATTTAAATACGAATCATAATTAACTCGCAGATTAGACATTTTTCAAATAAGAAATGTGTGTTTGGGGGGGGGGTTAAATGTCTTCTAAACACGTCACATATATTTAACAATTGTTTTACATAGAGTGTAAAACAAACAAAAGTGTGTGTTGTTTATGATATACATACTTAATAAAATACATACATACTTAATACAAAACTAGGAGCTCTGCAAGGTGATCAAAATGTGAATATATTTTTGATATTTGCATTTTTCGGGTTTTGTTGTGAAAGGTCAACCGGAAGTACAAAGCGTTTAGTCGTTAGCGTGTTACTCTCGAGCTCTGCCCTTGACTGACCCACGTGAGCCAGTCTAGCTTCCTATAGCTCCATGCTAAGCCAGTAGCTTAACCAACTAGCTAAATCGACAGAGAAACAGACTTAAAACTATTTGTTTGATCTCCTTATTTCACGCTAAAAGACCGGACCTGACACTAGGCTAGGCTAGGCTAACATGTCGCGCAACAGTAAATCTCTGTTGTCTCTACTGCAGCGGTGTGTCGCAGTTAGACAAGTAACTTTACAGACAGGTATCAAAACAAGATGCAGCAGCAGCAGCGTGTTCTCGGGCAGGTGCGTGTTCACTCAGCAGCCGACATGGACACCAACTACCCGGGCAGTCTGTCAGCTGCAGTCCGCAGTGAGACGTAGCCAGTACCGCTTCTGTACCAAGGTTAGTGACTCATTATTACTGTTGACTATTCACATTGTATTCTGTGTTGTACTCTTATTTTACTACAAATTGTAGTCAAGATATTTCAATTCTACTACATTAATCTGATAGCTTTAGTTACTTTGCAGATTCAGATTAGTAATACAACATCAAAACTACCCAGCAGTACATAGAGTTATTAAAATAGTCCCACTTGTACCAGCTGCAACATTTAACTGATGTAAACAGTAAATGCATCACTACTTGTACTAAAGTACTAAACGGTCTGAATACTTCTTCCACCTCCAGCAATACTGACAAACTAGTACAGAGATGATTATCAACAGCAGTACACAGTATGAGCGTCACAATATACTCAAAAGTAAAGTAGTCATCATGTAGAATAGACCAATTCAGATGAATATATATTGGATTATAATTAGAGATGCATTGATGTGTACATCGCTTTAATGTTGAGGCTTGTAAAAGTGGAGCAACGAAATGTAGAACAACACTGTTAAATTACTGCCAAAGACAAATATTAAACAAATATTCAGTGCTGCATTACTTCTATTACTCAGTGATCACTACGGCAAACAGCTTAGCTGTGAACTGGACTGGAAAATACCTGGAAAAACATCAACACTTAACAAAAACGCAACCGTGGTTCTTTTAACACTTCCTTCCGTTTGTGGCTGTATTGTCATATTCATATTTACGTATTCCAGGCAGGAGCACCTTGTGAGGACGACTACCCGCCGCTGCCGGTCTACCCGACTGATCCAGAACCGGAGAAGAAGGAGGTGTACATCATGCAGGTGAAGGGTCTCCCCTGGTCCTGCTCGGCTCAGGACCTCCTGCAGTTCTTCTCAGGTGAGAGTTTGGATTTAGGAGAAGCGTCACACCTTCAGTTATATTTGCTTCTGACAGATGCATCAGTGTGTAAGCACTTCATTAGCTCTATGTCTTTTCACAGATGAAGTTTGTGTTTTTATTCTGTTCACTGAAGTTATTATGTTATATTGGATAGTAAAGATAATTTACCAGCTATGAAAACCTTCCTCAGTATATACTGTATCTTTGTCATCACTCTTTAATAACTAAATCAGTCTTAAGTTAAAATCTTTACTGTTTATTGTACTACGAAGTTGTTGTTTGCAGTGCTGATTGTCCAACATAAAATAATTAGATGTGTGTTAACAGTTAAACATTAAGATTATGTAGAAAAAATACATATTGTCTTCCGTATTGCTGCTTTATTCCAGAGTGTAGGATACGTGACGGGGTGAAGGGGATCCATCTCACCGTGGACCGGGTGGGGAGGCCGTCGGGACAAGCCTTCATCGAGATGGAGCACGAGGAGGACGTCAGCAAAGCTCTGGAGAAGCACCGGCAGTACCTCGGCCCGCGATACGTGGAAGGTTTGAGTCTTTGTTCTCCGAGCTGGTCGAAATACAGACGCAGGGAAATCACAAGTGTAAATGATCAAATGAATGGTTATTAAGCTGCTTCAGTTTCAGGGTTCTGGGGGCTTACTGTGACACTTGAACAGAGCCATCGTTCACAAAATATTGCACTGTAAATACAACAACATATACAAACGGATGCTCTGTGTGTTTCTGCAGTGTACGAAGTGACGAACAGCGACGCGGAAACCATCCTGAAGAAAGCCGTGCAGGCTCCAGCTGAGAGCAGCGTGGTGCGTCTCAGAGGTCTCCCCTTCTCCTGCAACGAGGACGACATCGGACAGTTTTTCTCGGGTAAACTTCTCCCCAACTTCGTCGTACCCCGTGGCAATGTTTGTTTTTATTCCTTGTAAAATTAAATGACTTTGTTTTTGATAACCAAACGCACACCTCCAATCAAAATGAACAAAGTCCAAAGTAGATTCACATGACTGGAGAGATTATTTGGTCGCCCCAAAGTATTTCAATTAATATACATGGATGAGTTCTTTAAAAATATTTTACCAAAAGAGAGGATACTTTGTTTAATGACAGAAATGAGATTCAGTATCTGTTCGTGCGTCTCAGGTTTGGACATCATGGAGAATGGGATCACCATCGTCACCGACCGCAAAGGAAGAAACTCTGGAGAGGCCTTTGTGCAGTTTTCCTCCCAAGACGCAGCTGACAAAGCTCTGCAGAGAGACAGAGATGTCATCGGAAACAGGTGGGACGCTGCTCACGCTCCCATTGAGGCCCGTACCAATGTTTCTCTCATCTCTTGAGGAACACAAGTCTTTGATTCGTCTCTTCACGAGCATCTGTGCTGCTTGTATTTGCAGATACATCGAGGTGTTTCCCAGCAGAAGGGAGCAGATTTATTCAAGCTGGATGCAGAAGACGAGTTCAGCTTCTCCTCACGCCGGCCCTCAGTCAGCAAACAGGACTGCCTTTGCCTCGCAGAACAAAACTGGTGAGGTTGTATTGACTTATTAGCTCCTCCCTCCTAAAAGGATGAGGCGTTAAAAATGTAAAATAAAAAAAGAACCAGGGTGAAAATCTGGCATTTACATAATAATTTGAAGCTCAAACACTGTTGTTCAACTGTGTACTTTGGTGCATAATGTGATACTTGTATCTGGATCTGTAATTCGATTCAATGGTCCAATATCATCATCTTCAAGAGGCGCCTTTATTTTGAAATTCCCATTGCTCGTCTGCGTCACCACTTCCTACAGAGCTCAGGAATACAATAGTCGGATCATATTTTCGTTGCTTGTTGTGAGTCGGTAGTATAAATGTCACTGATGGTGTTAAATGGGAACAATTGGGCTGAATTGAATCAAATCGTACTGTGGCAGACTTTGAGATGTCAGCAAATATCATATCACTGTCCAAAGAAACAATTGAATATTGTGTCGTAGTGGAACTTGTGATCAGTTATTTTCCGTGAAAGTAGACTGTGTTAAAGTGGGGAGATATTTTAAAGACAAATTAGTTGATTTATTTGTTGTTGACCTGGATGTGAACTGACTCATGTACTCCACCAGGATCCGCTCAGAGCTCGGCTCTGCTGCGCCACTACATCCACATGAGAGGACTTCCCTTCCAGGCGTCCGGAGAAGACATTGTCAAGGTAAAAAATAAAGAGAGGCTGGTTGCATTTGTTGCATTAGAGGTCACTTTGCACGTGGTTTTTATATGGTATGTGTTTGTTTTCCTCTTGCAGTTCTTCTCTCCTCTTGGTGTGTCTAAGATCCTGATTGAATGCGGTTCTGAAGGGAGGCCGAGCGGAGAGGCCGAAGTTTACTTCAGCTGCCACCAGGACGCCTTGACCGCCATGTCCAGAGACAGGATGTACATAGGTGAGACGGGATGCACGTAGATGAGACGGAATGCACGTATGTGAGACGGGATGCACGTATGTGAGACGGGATGCACGTAGATGAGACGGAATGCACGTATGTGAGACGGGATGCACGTATGTGAGACGGGATGCACGTATGTGAGACGGGATGCACGTATGTGAGACGGGATGCACGTATGTGAGACGGGATGCACGTAGGTGAGACGGGATGCACGTAGGTGAGACGGGATGCACGTATGTGAGACGGGATGCACGTATGTGAGACGGGATGCACGTATGTGAGACGGGATGCACGTAGGTGAGACGTGAGACGGGATGCACGTAGGTGAGACGGGATGCACGTAGGTGAGACGGGATGCACGTAGGTGAGACGTGAGACGGGATGCACGTAGGTGAGACGGGATGTGTACAAATAATTTTTTGGGGCTTTGATTGAATGAGTACTGTTGACATATGAACCTTCTCTGATTTCTTCAGGAGAAAGATACATCGAGTTATTCCTGAACTCTGACCCAGAATCTGACGGAAGGAGGTGAGAAAGCTGGAAATACTCAATTTCTATACTTCTTATTCACATGTTTAAGCAGGTTTCAAAGGAGACATAATTGTTTCTTCAAGACGGTTCGGTTTACTGAGCTGGTTTCCTCTTAGATGTAACACAGAAGATATAATTGGGAATTTCCAGCTTTTTATGGAACAAAGAAAAAGACGCTGCAGTCTCTCTGTGCTGCTTCCCTTTTGTAAAAAGAAGAGATTTTGATATACTTGCATGTGAATTTACCGTTTTACTGTTGCTGTTCCCTTTTAACTCCAGATGTTTTATTTTCTCTTGCAGGTGAACACATACGCAGGACGATTGGATTTATTTTCCAGCCTGACTTGGACACCGAACAATAAACATACTTCATCGTCTCTATCCAACAAGAGGGAGTTCCTTACAGGCTGAGGTCGACGTAAACGTATAATAAAGAGTATTCCACTGAGTTACTGTAGTGAAGGTGACAAACATTAAAATATGGAACAAAATGCTGTTTACTCGTTTGTTTCGACACCCACGAAGAGAGAAATCATCAGATAATGTGAAGCTGAGCGGTACAGCAGCGTCATGACATTACGTCTTATTTTGAGAGATTTTTCAAAACATTTATTTATTATTTCCACATATCAGTCTCTGAGGATTTAATTATTCTGGAAATGTTTGTAAAATATATTAATCTGTAAATCAAAACGGCAGTTTTGGAAAACGTGTCGTTAATTCTATTTATCTCATAATCAACATGCATTCAAATGTGCATATAGCCATTCATTTACTTATGTTGTACCAGCTGGAGTTGGCCAATCAAATCGCTTCAAAATGAAGAGGTTTTAATTGTCTTTAATATAAATTACTCACATTCAGTTTAAGAAGTATTCAAGAAACAACTTATGCTACAAAACTAGCTTTGAAAGTCAGTGTTTTTATGAAATATAAAAAGGTTAAAGAGGGGATGCATCTTTAAAACACTTATTTTTAACAGTTATCCGCTTATAATGAAGAGTATTTTCTCTAACGAGCAAAATATGTTCTGTTAACAGAATAAACAAATCACATCCTTCACAATATAAAAAGTCAGTTTAGTTCAGAGGAGTATCTGTGAAACATGTTAAAATAATCCAGAGTCACACACCAGTAACATTTAATAAAAGTTTATTGTTGATCTAAGAAGCATTTCTATCTGGCGGGTTAATTAACTTCAACAAGAACGACTAAGCTGGATTTACTGAGCGTCTAACCACTCTTCATATGAATCAACGCAACATAAAATCAGCTGTTGTAAAGATGCAAGCCAGTCAGGCGGAGAGCCATGCATTTAAAAGTGCCGTAATATGAAGAGACTAGAATCTAAATATCTCAATGTTTAGAATTTAGTCTGAGTCTGATGTGACAGCTACAGTAGCTACATTATTTTACCCAGAATACTCCGCTTTGTGAACTTAAACAGGCTCATATGTTGAGACATTTGCAGAGATCTAGATCACTTTCATATTGAGAATGGTTTCAATCCAACTCAAGACCGAGACTAAGACTAGAGGAACTCTAGCAGTCTGGGATCACAACGTGATTTATCTTAAATACTTTTCTGCTCTTAACTTCTGCATTTACAGTTTCACAATCTTCATGACAGAGTGCACCACTAATGTATATTTATGATCGTTTACTTAGTGTATAAAACGCTTTTTGACTGCACATGTCTTCCACAAAATGCAAACATGTTTAATATCATAGTATGATATATTTGGTCAGCGAGTGTTTGGGATAGTTGATGTTTGTCAGCATCAGAGGCCACTTTGAGAAAGAACGTGATCATTCATGCTTCACCCGAGTGAAATAGTTCATCACATATATATAGATCTGTATATAGATCCGTATATGATTAATAGCGGCGTTATAGTGAAACACAGTTGTCCAGTTTTTTCATCTTTTAAAACTAAATATGTCATGTCATGTCAGTTGACCCTTTTAATCAATAATCCACTTAGTGGACATTGTGGAAAGTCAGTTTGTCTTTTTTTAAACGCATGAGAGGCTTCCAGTTGTTTTTTACAGCTTTTTAAATGCAGGTTTTCACGAAAGCAGCTAAACATTTTCAGCCAGAAAGAAAGAATTCTGGCGACACCAGCGCATGAAAACCTGCATCCAGACGGCTCTCAGTGGCAAATGTCTTTACATCACTAACCTAAAGCAACGGAAAGAAGTTCAGGACTCCATCGGGTCTTTCATAACGCCTCGAGTCACAAAGTCAAAAAGTGCATTTTTGCAGTGCCAGCTCTGGAAGCTGAACGCCTCTGGTTGGTGGTGAACCGCAGCGGCGCTTCATGTCGGCGTCGAGGCGTACTGCTGCAGCAACAGAGAGAAGCAGGCGGTGCACACGGTCTCCGGGAGGATGGAGGAAGGCAGCGGCAGCTCGTTGGACACGCAGCTCTCGCAGAAGACGCCGCCGCAGTTCTTACACTGTTTCTAGAGACAAAACACAGAGAGAGCTCACAGCCACAGGAACAAAACGTCCAAAAGGACCAACAAACCATCGGACATTTATTCTGATTTTTGCAACAGCCGCATTGATCCAACTGAAGATAAAAAAAGGAACCATATCGTTTCTTTAAAGCGGTCTGACATCCTGTTTCCACGTCTCATCTTCAGACAGCATATGACATCAGACATCGATAGAGCTGCTAGTGTGGAGTCATGTTAAAGGAGAACTTTGGTATTTGTCCAAGTGACACTAAAAGTTTACTCAAACACAACAAACTGTAAAACCCTCGGCCACATTCTCAGAATCAGCTAAATATTCAGCCGGGACATTTGGGAATCTTTTAAACAGCACTAAGCTACACTTTCTGTACTCGAACACAACAAACTGTGAAAACACCGATGCTCTTGGTCAGACATGAGAAACGGACGCAAAAGGTGAAGAGATTTTTATTTCTTTCCATAAAGTTATCAGACACTTATAACAACAACCTGAGCCGGTCAGAAAACAAACACTTTTAGCGGATGAAAAAGTGACAGTGAGGAGTTTCCCCGAGTCGGTCTGTGGCGTTCTCCTTCAGTATTGGACCAATTTCAAAAGATGTCGTCCCCATTAGTCATAAAAATAAAATACGAGAGTAGGAAAAAGACCAAAGTTACCCTTTAAGGTAAAGAGCAGTCTGCTATGAGCGTCTCTAAACGTCTTCTGAGTCATAGTTCACTATATACACACACTATATAAACTTTTAATGAGACAAGAAGCTCCATCTCTGTACCTTTGTCTTCATGAGGGAGTCGTCCTGTTCACACATCGTGCAGACGGAGGGCTGACTGATCTCCACGAAGGACTCGTCCTGCAGAAAGTAAATCAATAACGACGTGTTGATGACCGCCGTCATGGGATTTGAAAGTTGTTGTTTTTCCTCATAAACAGATCTATCTTCAGATGATTGAACGTTTTACTTTGTGCGTCTCAGACCTCACCTGTTCGTCCTCGTGGTGCGACCTCGAGGACCTTAGAAAGGTGGAGAAGAGGATAAATGAATAAATTAAAAACAACTCAAATATATTTGATTTGTTTCGAAATGGAAGCTGCTTACAGGCTGGAGCTCAGACTTGTTTTGTCCTCTGCTCCTGTGTTGAACTGGTCGCTCTCCCTTCTGCCTGATGGGGATTCTGGGACACGCTGTCAGTAAAACACACACTAATGACACACCAGGACAGAGTAGTTCAGCTCCCCTTTACATTTTGCATCCTCATGGCCGCCGGTTTACCTTTGGGATGTTCTCCGGGAGTCTCCTCCCCCTCCGAGGAGCGCTGGACTGCCCGGCGTCGTGATGCTCACTCCTTCGCTCGCGCTCTTTTCTCA
This sequence comes from Lycodopsis pacificus, assembly GCA_028022725.1. Classification (NCBI taxonomy): domain Eukaryota; kingdom Metazoa; phylum Chordata; class Actinopteri; order Perciformes; family Zoarcidae; genus Lycodopsis; species Lycodopsis pacificus. The sequence goes on from CM051692.1 coordinate 12,892,215, forward strand.
GCTCCAGCTCCAGATTAGACCTGAAACCAGACAAACGCAGGTCAACACAAGTTTATACTAAAAAACAAAAGAAAAAACACATTCATCATAGTCGTGCTTTTGGCCGACGAAAATAAATGAATAAAACAAATAAAGAAGACAATTATACCAAACTAGAATTAATGCCACAAATGAAATGAAATGAAGGATTTATAGTCAGCATAAACAAACATTACCCTCACGTTTAATGTTTACCATTCACCCAGACTCTACCTGTGCCTCCTCAGCTGCTCCACCTCCACCTGCAGACTCTCGATTTTGTCCCCAAACTCCTGTTTGAAGAGCCGGTTGGCCTCCAAAGCCAGAGCCCTCTCTCTCTCAGCCTGTTTGCATCTGGTCAGGGGAGGGGGGGGCGTTACATAAACTTATGGTAAAATGAAAAAGTGACGGAAAAGAAAAGAAAACATGGTGGGAACTCAAACGAAAACAAAAAAAACAAAAAACACAAAAAGATGAAGCGCTGACTGAAACCCAACAAGGAAAACTTTCCCCAAAGAAGACGAAGCCGTCTGCCGTTTGTTCATCGTTTTATTAGCCTAATGATTACTACAGTTTACACCAAGGGTATGTTCACATACAGCTCCTTCTCTCCTCTCTTTATCTCGCTGCTGTCCCGGCCGTCTACACGTTGGACTAAACACATCGGTCCAGTCTGTGCTGGTTGACGTTACTCAAGCCCAGCCTCTGGTCGTGGTCTTATTCTTTGGAATAACATTACAGCAAGTCCACTACCTCCCAAACATCCAGGACTTGTGCATCAAGAACTGCTCAGACGCCATCTACTCGTCTCACCTTTGCCAAATAAATAAATAAAAAAGCATTAACGCTGTATTTTTAGAAACCAGGTCCGCCAGAGAACACAAGGATTGAGGGCCACTAAAAGGATTCAGTCCACACTACTCGAAGCTGATGCTGGAGAGCCACTGCAATTAAATTATTATTTTCAACAACAAAGGAGCATCGTACAGAAAAGATAACATCCTAGTTTGGTTATTTCTATGTTAGACAGGGTTGTATGTTTGCATTGAGACTCGTGAGCGCTACTGCTGCAGCTGCAGCAGCTTCCCCGCTGCCGAGTTGAGGTTGCGGGCCTGCTTCACCACATGCTTCTCACTGAGCACGCCATCAAAACAAAGAATGGCCATGAGGAAAACAATAATGCGAGAGTGGAGGGAGAAGAATGACAAAACAGGACAATAAGATGTTTTTGTAGGCAAATGGTTCCGCCAAATAATTATTCAAAAACAGCAAACATGGCTGTGGAAGGAAACCTGTGCTCACCTGGTCTCCATCTGCTTCACGGTCCCGCTCATCTGGTTGATTTTCTCCTCCAGGCGGGAGATGGCTTCACTCTTCTGTTTGGAGCCGGCGTCGGCACTCTGAGGGAGACGGGTAACGTCACTTCACTGGAAACAACTTCTCGAATGTCTCGTTCAAACTGGAGGACTTTGGTGATTCTCTCACACTTTAACTACAACAGAGCTGTGAGGTCGCACCGCTGCTTCTTCCCATAACACTGTCAGGTGAGGGACAGCAGCACACTTCTATAGCTTCTCTTTTCTGCAAGAATCATCCAGTGTTTTTATACAAATCAGTCCAGATTTTGTAAATAATAATAATGCAATCATTCACAGATTCCACAGTTAAGAACCAGAGGCGTAACCGAGGACATCTGTGCATCCTGCACCGGCGCGGTGAAAACATCCGCCTCACCTGTGACTTGTGGTTGAGCTGTTGGTTGATGACGCGGAGGTCCTCCAGCTGCTGCCGGAGCTCCACCAGAGCGTCCTGCTTCTCGCAGACGTCTTTCTCCAGCATCTTCATGGACAGCTCCATCTCCTGCTTCATCCCGATCTGCACCTCCAGCTCCTTCTCCACATCCTGCACACACAGAGTCTTCACATACACACGTTCTACCTCCATCGGTTCTGCACATACGAATTGCGAAAGGCATCTATAGATACTCTGAGAACATAGAGGATTTAGAGTAGAGGAGAATTTTAAAGAGGCTGAAATTCACCAATCGAAGCAAAGTTTCCTCTTTGAGCTGCTTGCGTGTTTCTCCCAGCACTTGTCCGTCTGGTGCCGAGTCGCTTCTTGTAGCCTGAAACATGTAAACGACAAAAACGGCAACGCACATTTACAACCCAGGGAACTATTTTAAAGTATTTAACCGTAAAGCCGGACCAGAGTTCCCTTTGAGAAGAGTGAAGATGTGACAATTACAATTCTAATAAAAGTGGGTGAACTGTTGGCTTATGAAGGGGATTCTTTCCTACAAACAGTTCGATGGATGATGCGCTCACCTTCCTGGACTCCAGCTGATACGAGCTCTCCTCCTTCACTCGCTCCACGTCTTCTTGTAAAGTGATGATCCGGTTATTTGCCACAGCGAGCTGCGGAGACAAAAGTCAGGACAACACTTCCTTCCGTGAACAAGACAGAAACCCAGCGGCCAGCGTTGGGGAAGTCGACTCTCACCTCTTCTGTGAGCTTCGTGTTGGACTTCTCCAGAGCGTCCACCTTGGCCTGGAGGTTGTTCACTGAAGCGCTGCAAGCAGACAGAAACAGCCCACGAGTCAGCAGCTCAACAAGCAGCTAAACGAAGGCGGCGGAGAGAGACGGCCACGCCGACTCACCTCAGATGTCTGTTCAGCTCCTCCACGTAATTCTTCTGGTCGAGAATGGCGGTGATCTGACCATCACTGAGGAAGAGGAGAGCGAGAGGAAGAGGAATGAACCGACAAGTAGACGGAAGAAAGACATCGCAGCGTTCTAACAACTGAAACATGCAGTTAGCTGTGAGACAACTTGTTTGAATTAAAAGCTAATAGTTAACGATGCTTTATCTCTGACTACTATGGAAGCTCATTAACGCCAATGTGATGAAACAAAAGATCCTTTAAGTCTTTATAATGAGAAACTATCTCACTATTATCACTTAGTATCTTAAACTAAAGACATTTTTTAAACCACAAAGAATTACAGATTATTTAATAAGTGCCCTAATGTAACTACTATTTCTTTAATATTTATTATTATCTCTCCCTTAAAAAATAACAATAAATATTAATAATATAAATAAGAAAATTCTTAATTTTGCTGCTAGAACAAATGTGTTATTACAGTGAACTAGTGATAGGGTTCTTCTGTTAACGGTTATTTTTTATTATCTTTGACCTCAACTAACCTGTGATTTACCTGCAATATAAACTCTCCTGTAACTTCCTGAACACGTTTGTCTCTTAGCTCATACGTGTGTTTTCTTATGATTATAATTGTAATAAATGCATTTAAACAAACAAAGAAGCTTTAAACCAATGAAGACAGCGGCGCTCACCCCTCTGCACTCTTACTGCTGTGTCCACCATCTTTGAGGTACATTGAAAAATCAATCACGCCGACCTGCAGAAGAAAATCAATGACGATGAAACCACACATCAGTTCATACGTAACAAAGAATAAACAATAACACGACGACTAGCCTTACTAACGTGAGCACTTAGACGACCCAAGACGTGCACGGTGTTGTGCACATGCGTCACGTCCTTTTGTATTTTAACACATGAATCTCTTGTCCTGGTTAAGATGTATTCAGGTTATTTAAACGTTTTAGGAGTCGGTGCAGCCGCTAATTAACGACAGGTTGGTAAGTGGAGAGCTTTCGCTTCGTCGTACTTTGAGTAATGATCGTTTGCTGAGCTGGAGACAAACTGGCCACCTGCCAGTCCTCCCGGCTGCTCTGGCTTCAGTCCCGAACTGAAGACTAATAAGAGGCTGAAGCAGAGATTTAGAAAGGCCGTCTATGTCGATGGAATTACCTCAAGAACAGCGACGAGGGTAAAAACTACCGTCTGTTACATCTGCACTCCATCATGGTCCATTGATCCAAATCTAGGATCTATCGTTTAGGGGGAGTTACCAATGCAATCAATGAAAACACACAACTCTAATTTCTTTCTCTAAATATGAGAGAAGTTTAAAAGTTGCTGCTTGAGGCCCAAAGTGTTAAAACCCAGAAGTCTGATTACTTCTTCTTCTCTCCCTTCCCTCCTGTGACAGCGGGGGAAACATGTTCTTGTGCTGCTGCAGCTCCGGGTGTCGTTAGAAGCTAAAGAGACAGCAGAACTACCTGAGAGTCCAGGTCCTCTCCCTTCATACACAGATTGGCGTCGATGACATTCAGTCCAACGAGCAGCCCGGCGATGACGGCTCCCTCCTCCTCCATCATCAACGCGTTCGCCTCATAGAACTCACTGCAGAGACCAGACGGAAGGTTATTCTTCCATCTAGTTTATCTGACCTGTACTTTTGCAGGAAAGTCCGATTGAGATTTATAATCTCTTCTCCGAGGCCGACGACAACATTCAAGTTTCACAAAATAAAAGTACAAACAGATTACCGTCACTGTTGGGGGGGGGGGGAAAGATAAATATAATCAAGAAAGTTTCGATGAATAGATGAAAAATGAAAGATGCAATTCTGTTGCATTATGGGAAATGTAGGACCCAGTGTACAACGGAGCATGGAATGCATCTTAAGAGAACTACACATGGCCTTGGCTCTGGGTGGTCAAGGTGGGGCAACGTATGTGCAGACTGCTTACATGAGGTGATCGACATAAAACTAAATAGAACAATATCATGGATAAGACCTGAGCCTCACTTCTACAGCATTATTCTAGGAGCCAATAGGCCTCAGCGCAGTCAACACACCTGAGCAGGTCCTTTCTGTTGATGATGGTCTTCATGTAGTCGGAGAGTTTCTTCTGCATCAAAGCCAGTCGCAACCAGGCACGACCTCGTCCCAGAGGAGTTCTGGAACCAAATAAAGTAAAGAAAACAACCGCTTCAAATCTGTCATGGCCGTCAGAGTTATTAACCGTTGCCACATTTTGGAAAAGGGCATTGATAATATCAACTAAACCCGACGTTATGACTGCGTTTCTTTAGGCAATGGACGTAACGGACTGACCTGAGGCCGGGCAGGTCTTTGACACTGGCAGTGATCTCTCCTGCTTCAGGCGTCAACTTCTCGACCAGCTCCAGCGCCCCCCAGAAGGACTTGTTCTGCCCCAGGAAGGTCTTCTTGGCTGAGGGGTGACAGACGGTGCTTGTTGAGACATTTGGGTTCACAGAACCATCACACTGGGCAACATACAGAGCAACGGAAACTACCCGGGAATAATCTTTTAACAGAAGTGCGTCTCTTCTGTTGGTTTGAATAAGACTGACGATGTTAGTAAGTAAATATGCGCCACAACCACACAGATCTATGGGTTTTATAAGTATTCTGGGACAGAAAAACATCCTGTACGAACGTTTTTGTACAGTTACCAACGCGGTCCAGATCACGTTTACCGACTTGTAAGAGCCGCCAACTCACGCAGCTCTGAACGGGTACGTACTTTTCAACCCGTGCTTCAGACAGTGCTCCATCACCACAAAGAACTGCTGGAGAGGTGCGTAGTCAGAGTCCAGTGTGCGTCCCAGGTTGAGAGCGGACTCAATCAGGCCCTTGATGCTCAGTTTGGCCATGTTCATCAAGTTAAGCCTCTCGATCGCAATGGGATCCTTGGGATCTAAACGAGAAGGAGGAAGAGGTCACCATAGTCATCGTAGTAATGACACAGAGCGGACTAACAGCAGGAATGACTCGGCAGATAAAGTTAACGAGAGCCGTCCGAGGGGGAAAACATTTGAGATGGTTCTGTATTTCCTTCAGTGCTACGAGATCCAATGTTCTCCACAAGACGACAAAATGAGCTTTTGTTGGAAATAAAGAAAAGTTATGTTTCATCTGTAAACATGAGACTTTAGGCACCAACACAGCAAACCAAGCACAATGAATAACTGAAAGAAACCCTGGTTCAACGAGTAAAACCCAATAAAGTCGGCTCTTAATCCTCCGTGTGATCCGTCTATGCGTTTATGTCTCATCCATTATTAACGGAGATAAATAGACACAGAGGCTTATTAATAAGTTCTTACATTTGGCCTGTAGCTTTCCTCATTGCAACACACAATGTGCATACTAATGTTATTAAATACTGGGAGGAAACAGGAGAGCTGGTGAAAGAGGAATATTATACTTTATGTTTTCTTTACTTGGCTTTGTAGACGGAATGAAACAACATGACGGACGAACGTTTCATTCAGAGTAAAGAGAAAAACGTAGGGAGCCGACATTTACTCAAATTCTATTTTTATACAATTTTTTTACGTATTTTACACCTGTGGTTACTACAGACTCAGAAGGTAATAATACAACATATAAATCAACTAATACTAATTATAGATAGATAGATAGATAGATAGATAGATAGATAGATAGATAGATAGATAGATAGATAGATAGATAGATAGATAGATAGATAGATAGATAGATAGATAGATAGATAGATAGATAGATAGATAGAGTAATTAAAATGAGCTCAACCTTTATCAGCAGCAACATTAAAGTGATGAACACAATAATTATAATCCAATAATATAATATACATTATTCTGAAAAGGGCCAGTCTACATAATGCGCTCCTTTTACTTTTGGTATTTATATTATATTTTGATCTTAACATTTTGCACTTTTACTTCAGGAGATGTTTGAATGCAGGACTTCTACTTGTAACAGAGTATTTCTACTTTTACTGAAGTACAAATCTGAGCACTTCCTCCACCAAGTTAAGATAGTCAGTTCCTACAGGAAGCATTCAAATATCACCTGCTACACAGAGAAATGAGCCAGCACCACGTGTGGAACGTAAAGGTTACACGTTACTTACATTTGAGTTAAACAGGTTAATAGCAAAGAAATTAAAAATATCAATAGCAGCTGGGATTAAATGACCATTGTAGTTCTAGATTATTCGATACAAGTCAGCATCCCTGATGATAAACACAGTCGCTGTCTGTTAAAGCTCCTCTGGGATATCTGGACAGTAGAAGTGCTGCAGTGTTGAATTTGAAGTCTGGACCGCCTGCGTTACTCATGAAAACCGTGGATCTGCGCGTCAGACCGTCTGAGAGAGAGAGGCGCGGCAAGAGATGAGCAAGAGGAAAAGCCTCGCCGCACAGCCGATATTCTGTTTTCCATCATATTTAAAACCATAAACTACAATATATATATACATATATACACTGCAGAATGCTTTGTGTTCACGGCCAGATCTGAATATCTGGATTCAGTTGCATCTGAAAATCCACAATGTACAAGCCTGTGTCTTGCATTTAGTCAGATTAAGGTAAACAGACACCAAACATTAGGCTTTATATGATTGTTGTGAATCCTCACGGCAAAACAAGCAGCACTTCCTGGTTGTTTTGCTGCGCGGCCCTGGCTTATTTACAAGCAGCGTCATCCTGCTGTGCAACTCTCAGACATCAAACCGTCTCGCCCGACATCTATCGGGACAACTGCTCAGACAGACACGTCGTCGCCACACGAAACATGTCGCGTCCGATGACCCCCAAGGACCCTGTGTGGACCCCCGGTGTGCCACCACGCCCAAACAAGAGAGCTCACTGTGCACTCAGACCTCCGATGAGCTAACCCGTCACATTACCTTCATGGGCCGGCTCGGGGTCGGGCGTCAGGGAGATGTCGTTGAGCTCGCGGAGGCAGAGCCACTCGCCGTCGACAGACACGCGGAAGTTGCAGAGATAGATGGTCTCCCGGGCGGCCTGGGTGATCTTGTCGGTGGTGGGGGTGGGGGTTTCGCTCTGAGGCGTCAGATCAGACATGATGACTCAGCTGATGCAAAAACCAACACCAGCCGAGGGGGGAAAGAGAAAAGGGCGAAGTAGCTTTTTGTTCCACAAACCAGTGGAGGCCACCAGCCCCCCTCCCAGGAAAATGACAAGTCGGAGAGAAGAGGGATGAAAAGAGCATCAAAACAAAAGGGGATAAAAGGCCAAAAGACGGGGAAGGCCCACCGCGGCTCTCAGCAGGTGCTAGAAAGGGTGCTGCTCTTCCTCCTCTTTATGCCTGCATCCTCCTCCTCCTCTCCTTGTTACAACTGAGTGAAATACGCTGCTGTCTTGAGAGAGGCTGCCCTGTCCTCTCCTCCTCAACACCTCCTCCTCCTTCTCTTCAACCTTTTGTAATCCCCTTTCACACAGACTGGGGGGGGGGGGGGGGATTTAAAATGCAGGAGAGCACCGTGTTAAATAATCACAGCCCTCCTCCGGTCGGCTCAGCACCGGTTCGCTCTGATTTCACTGCCCGTGTGCACCGCAGCGAATGCACTGGGTGGGTGTCGACCAAAGATGGCTGACGGTAGCACAGGGTACAGCAACACATCGTCACGTGAGCAGATGGTGCATGCGTAAATGGGGGGGGAGGAAGGAGGAGGGTCCCCAGAGTAGCCAGCCAGTGCTAATGATGCAGCAGAGGACTCATCTGCCTCTCAAGCATCAAGAGTTTCCTCTGACCTGAAACAGACGCCTGTTACTTGACAATTATTGAGCTGGCTGCAGCAGAGACAGCAGAGTGTCCAGGATGTAAATGGGCCTCGTGTTATTCTAACTCCCACTGAAGAAAGCCAAGAGAGGCACGTCTTAGAAAAGCCAGAAAAGAAAGACAAACGCTGTGTTTCTACAGGCCCTGGTGCATGTTGGGAAAAAAATCAAAATCAAAATCCACACATGATATTGGTCAACAGGACCAAGCCTTCAGAGGACTCACTGCTGGTTCCACTTGGCTACAACAGTGAGATTCATTTAGATCATTCATTTGAGTGCTGATTAGCTTTAGGAGAAGGTCACGTTTAAGTACAGAAATGCAAAGAACAGTATTATGGTTTGTCCATCACAGAGCATGTCTGTCAAAGTCTTTAAATAAATAAATCTAAGGGATCAGTATCAAGAATGTGCTCGATACGTTTTTAAAGAATTACTCGTCGTTAAATCATTATCAGGTTTATTTAACTCCCGAATAACACTGGAGTTATTGTAGTCTTCAAGGATCCAGTATCGGTCAGGGCAGATTACTTTCTATGAATAAAATGTCCAATAAAGTGTTTTAGAGCTTTCCCAGAGTCCAAAGTGACATATTCGAAAACGCATGTTTTCCTTGAGCAACAGTCCAATACTTCAAGGATATATAATTTACAATTATGTGAAACAGAAAAGCAGCAAATCCACACATTTAAAGAGCAAACGCCAACACATTTTAAGCATTTCTGCTTGATAAAAGACAAAATGATAAAAGAATGAAGGAATTATTAAAAAATAAAACCTTACTCAAACAAAAAGCAGCTAACCAACTCATTTAAGAAGAGATATCTCAGAACATATTCTGTGTCATATTTTGGAAAGTCTTCAATGACGACAACTTGGGTAGAAGTGCAAGAAACTAAGCTAATGTATTCTTTTATTATCTGTTCAGCTAAAGCAGTAAATAACTGCAGATGTGTAGTTACTTCATGTAGAAGACAACAAATATGAAATGTATCAGACACAAATTAATTTCATAGCAGCAACCAGTGGAGATATAAAGCAATTAAACCAAGTCGTTCAACAACAGTTATGTTTACCGATTGATAAACCGCATAGATTACTTTAAGTGTTAAACTGTTGGAGGATGAGAATCAACTGACAGTTTATATTACCTTCTATTTGACCACAACACTAAAAGCACTAAAAATCTGTGCAGTATAAATACACTGTGCAATACTACAATTATTCTGTCTGTGTGTATATATATATATATATATATATATATATATATAGCAATATATATATATATATATATATATATATATATATATATATATAGCAATATATATATATATATATATATATATATATATATATATATATATATATATATATATATATATATATATATATATATATATATATATATAGCAATATATATATATATATATATATATATATAGCAATATATATATATATATAGCTATATATATATATATATATATAGCAATATATATATATATATATTGCAATATATTGCAATATAATATTTTAGTTATTTTAGTTAGTGTAGATTTCTTTACTTTTTAAATATTATTTACAGTTGTATTTACTTATTTAAAATAGTCTCGTTTGCACTAAATTTCCCCACTGCGGGACTAATACAGGATAATTTTATCTCATCTCATTTATAAACTTCGTCAGCTAAGCTAGCTGTTGACAGTGTTGTTAAATCCTAAGCAGGTAGGAAGTTGTTTGTTTACACTTGGTCAAAAGTTAGCTAACACTAACAAGCTAGCAACGCTAACAGCAGGTTGTTCTGGGTAAATTATGTTAATATGGATTATGTTAGTTAGCTAGTTAGGTGAATATCTGGACTTTTCATAAGTTATTTAGCACTTACTTTTGCGCTTTGACTCGATTCGTTCGATCTTGAAGTCATACTGTCGAGGCGGAGTGGGTGACAGCGAGCCAGCCTTCCCAAATCTCAAGTTTGAGGAGTTTAAAGCCTCCTGGAAGTAGATGACCGACGTCGGAGAGAGAGTCTCGTCGGGACTGTCAACATGTCCGTTTCCATCCGCGATTTGTCCACGTGCACTTTCTGAAACCCCTGAAGATGATACATCTCCCGACAAATCCCGCTCCGCCATCCTCTCACCCTTCGATTAAATTCACTTCATTTCTCCAGTAATCACTCCGCCTTTCGTCCTGTCCTCCACAGCCTCCATATGACCCGGAAATAGCTTTGGCACTAGCATTTTTGTTTAAATCTGTTGCTAATATCGCGAGAGTTTGCGCGCTGTGTCAGCGGGATGGTCCAGAGACGACCAGAGATCGTCCACGTGAGGAGAAGATGACCGCGATGACTCACGAGTAGCGGCTCCATGACTGAGCATTAACGCGTGGATGCTCCCATGATTCATTGCGATACACGCCGGCGCTCTTGTGCCTCTCCCATTTTCAAGACTCTCTGATGAACTATTTAAATACTTTTTTTTTCTGTGTGGACAGGACACTTAAAACAATCTTAAATAACGCTGTTTGCTGTATAACAATAAATACAATTATACCAGGATAATTTGTATGAAAAATACTTTTAGGCTGCTTATATTCATGAATGTGTATTTACAACAGCAAAGATATCAGAAATAAGACATAGATAGATATCCGAGTGATATATAATATATAATAATGACATAAAAAGAAGGTTACTTTTCATCAACACGCAATACTTACTTATAAACAACAGCTTAAAGGCCTACGTCAGCGTTTTTTTTGCCATAGAATGTATATATATATTATAAAGAATAATTTCTCCCTACTCTCCTCTGTCACAAAAGTAATACCCAAAACGGCCCATAGAAGGAGATGCAGGACTAACGTAAAATGGATGTGCTTTCTTTCTCTGGAGACATTTCACTGCCTTCATACCCGACCAGCAACACCTGCCAAGTCTGACATCTGTGAGATTTAAGAGCAATCTGGAATAACATACAAAGACATGCATTTTAGTTTCCCCTTCAAACGTTTGAAATGCTTATTGATGGAGAGAGTATCTTTTTGTTGTTGTTTTAAATCAATAAGGCGTCTAAGATTTTGTCAAATTCCACTGCAAGTAAAAAAACCTGTCTCCACCTTCTCTAGTGTTAACCAGCACGACACCAGACAGACTTTTCATTAAAGCCCAGTAAATCAATGTTACACGCTGTGTCTTAGTGGCTCAGTGTTGCACTCTTCTTTGCATGCTCTTTCTCGGAGCAATGTGCACCTGAAGGGGCCAGAAGCCAGCAGCTCAGATCTGGCTCTCTCTAGTCACAGATTAACAGTAACATGAAAACAACTACAACACTGACTCCGTTAGTCGGTCCACAGATTGCGAGGAATGCCATCGCTAAGATGAACCTCAAGCATCCTCCTTTCATACCACACAATATAAAAAACACCTTGCAGGTACTTTGAAACAAAACAAATCTATTTTTGAAGATATCTTTATAAAGACTTGAATTTCATACTCTTTTGAGACCGTATTCAACCTGTGCAACGAGCCCCTCACGAGAATAAATAAGAGCAGTACATCTGAGCACATGTATGTGATCGCCATAAAGACCCAGCAGTGCTCCTACTCCAATTCATACTCAGTGTTTGTCCAATACTTTGGTTTAAAACCAAATACCTCGAAGACTAATGTCACTCCCATCAGCCTCAGCTGTACTTTGTGTTTAGTGCTGAGAGGCAAATATTAGCAGGTAATCACGCTAGAGGTGAATATGGTAAACATGATTCCTGCTGAACATCAATATGGTAGAATTTAGGTGAAAGCAAAAGAATAAGTATCTGACTTTTTATTTGTATTATGTGATAAATAAAAATCACTTCTTTTTGCAGAAGTTGTTGGAATCAAACAAATATTAGTACTAAAACATATGGCCTAAAAAAAGTTCCCATAAATTGATATATATATATATAATTGTTTTTTTAAAGTCAGCCAAAGTTTGGCCCAATCGGGCACCAGGCCAGTACAGGTCGCAGCAGGAGACTCAGTTTCTCCTCACAGACCTCTGCCACATAACTTACTGTACACTGTAACCTCACATCTGTGTGAGAACATCTGCCCAACAGCTAAAGTTCACATTAAAACACACCACTTTTTTTCTCTCTCATTTGAACAACGTATTCGTGTATATCTGATCAGGACAGTATACTTTCATGGCCTGTTTAGAGTTCACTGTCAAACTCTACCGAGTTGCATGATGGTTTTTGAGGCACAGTGTACTTTTCTGAAATTCATGGAATTCTTTGTGTTTTCAGTTCTCCTTCTGTGGACATTAGTCCAGCACTTGTGCTGTCATTCATGTTTATGTCCCAGCTCCTGCGTAATACATCTCCATTTCCTTTGGCTGGCGTCTGGCCTCCTGTTTGGTTTACGGTTAAGGTTTATTGATGGTTATCTGTCACAGAATCTCTAGAATGTTCTTCCAAAAGTTGTTGCTTGAAACCCCAAATATATTGTTTTTAGGTTGAAGCGTTTGTGTTATAGCCAACTAGAAAATCAAATATTAAAACATATCTTGTCTGAATCTGGAGAAGATGGCCAGCATGTCCGAAAGAGGTCACAAAGGTCAGCAGTTAAACTTATTCCTGGTTTTCATGTAAAATGGTCTGTTACTACTCGTTGTCCTTACTTTTGATGGCACGAATATCTGTGCAGGTCACACTAAATTGATGGTAAAATAATATAAATAGTTAACCCAAAAAATAAGAAAAAAATGAAGTTGCTCCTCTTAAAAATGTTGTGCAAAACAATAATAACACTACAATTATTAAATAGACTATTGCCAATGTGAAAATGAATCTAACCTATTCAGCTGAATTGCTTGATAATAAAATCTGACACCACTTTGCCCGTTCTTATTGTCACGATGTGGCCTGAGGAATTTCAGAGAAGAGGTTTGAGGTGGAATACGTTTCCTAGAACAATTTCACATCAAAGGCACAAGCTGGCAATACAACCCTGTGGAAAGACAAGAGGGATCAAAACAGCAGCATAGTCACATTGAATGCATTTCAAACTACAAAGGGCCAAGAAGCCAATGCAGATACCTTTCAGAGCCATGCTTGAAGGGGAAATCAAGTCAAGTACTTCATGTTTAGAAATCGAATTTGAAGTAAAGCCAGGGAACTGTGAAGTGAAGGAGTATCAGGTCTGTTGTGTTTTCCTGTCGCGCTGTCTCTCTCAACATTGCAGCCTTTTTTCCATGAATAAAACTTGCCGTATATGGTGGAAAACATGGAACTGCTGACATGCTTTGGGTTGAATGTTTAAAACAGCAGCTGTTTTGCATTATACACTCAAGTATGAGGGACAATCCCACTAACTAGTCTCAGGTATGTCGTACATGTTAGCCTTAACAATATTTTGTGTTATGAATCAAAACATAAAAGGATGTTTTGAGAACAAGTTTCAACTCAAGTATAGTGACGGCATAAGCACATGACAGCAATATTTTACTTTCGACAATGGCATGATGTTCAAGTAAAAGTGTAGTTTTAGCTTTTGTCTTGTCTGACAAAAAGAGTTAAAATGGCCTTTATGATAAATTGTATAATTCTTGTCAAGTGTGTAAAGATGCTCAGCTCGAATGGCTTATGAGACCACGAAAGGTGATACATTACCACATAGCTTTACATCGTGAATATTCAATTTCATAATCATCTGTAAGAAAGAAATTATGTTTGCAATGTTGGTTTTATTACATAAACATATTTGAGTTCATCTCCAATAACTGTCGTTGTTTATTGATTATCTATTCATCTACAGGGGGCAGTGTACTGTAGGTTCTCTACATCTGATATTCAGATCATTAATATAGCAGCAAACCACTATTCAGTCTGAATAGGGGGCGACTGTGGCTCAACGGAAGGTCAACGGTTCGATTCCCGACTGGGACGTGTCACGTGTCGAAGTGTACCTGAGCAATACACTGAACCCCCGGCTCCCCGGGCGCCGATCAATGGCAGCCCACTGCTCCCTATATACAGGGATGGGTCAAATGCAGTAGTCAAATTTCGTGTATGTGTAAAAATGTATATGACAATAAAAATGGTTTCTTCTTCTTCGTCTTCTTCTTCTTCTTCTTCTAAAAGTGGAGTAATGTCTATCTAACGCAGTGGGCCATATAACGCCAGAAGCGTAGCGCCCACCCTCTGGTTCCCCCTCAGGTAAACACTGTTTACTCTGTCAGCACTGTTGCCGTTGTTAGCGCTGTTAGCGCTGTTGGCTGTAACCATGTCGAGAGCCTCACTGGTTTGCTAATGACAGCTGATAACGCCATGCTAACCCACCCTCCAGTTCCCCCCCAGGTTACACTGTTCCGCACTGTTTCCGTTCTTTGCACTGTTAGCACTGTTAGCTGCTAGCCGCCGGCTTAGCCGGCACTATATTTGAGAGTGTGGAGGCAATATAAATATGAATTTTAAATTTAACACCTAAATTTAATTACGTTTCCTGGAACAATTTCACATCAAAGCATGAGCTGGCACAAAGTGTTGTTTATCTTGAGGTCTCACAAAAAATACCGTTGCAGCTGTGAAACCCGATGTGCCACAAAAGATAATCAAAATTGGAACAATTTATCCAAATATCCCAATACTCACGATGTATCTGTGACGTCTTTGAATGCAAATATAAAAACATAAAACGGATTAATAGAAAATAAAGACTTCATCACAGTACCTGTGTGAAATAATCTAATAAAATATATTTTTAGTGAATTTCCCATCAGACATATACAAGTTGTTTTAAAACACATACGTTTGATACACAGGACTTTTTAACTTATTTACAAAGATATTTATTTTAGATGATTTACAGATATCAAAACAGTATCAAATTCAGGTTAGAAGGTGCAGACAGACAATAAAACCACATGGCGGCAGGCTGTGTTTTGGCAACAGACCCTAGTTTTCCAAAAAGTATCAGGTATCGGCACGCGTCCAATGACACCATAAACATTAAACATCCCAAGCAAGAAATGTTTAAACTTGTTACTCTCTAGTGTACTGAATATAATCCAGTCTAAGTGTGACAAACATGTGCTCAGTGTCGGTGTTAGAATAAAATGTTACACAGCAACCAATGTTAGTCTGCAGGCGTTCAAAGAGCTGCCAAGTGTTCTCAGTCGAGTGAAAAAACATGTCGAGTCTGCGTGTCACATAATAATGAAATGCAAAGTGTCTTGCTTTTGAAAAACGGAACAATAATGGCATCACTGCATGCTTCTTTTCAAGCGCAGCCTTTCTGATTTTGAAAAGTACTTTTCTGAACTCATCTGGATGATTTGGGTGAAAACGTGTGAATATGAACTAGATATGTAAAAGTGTGAAAAATCACAATAAAAGTCAAATCGCAGCTCAATGCAGTGACCTGCGTTCCAGCTGTTATGCATCACAAGTACATTCTTTTTTTAACTATTTTCCACACATTATGGTATTAATAAGCTGATTATTTTCTCCATTAATTGATAGATTGTTTGCTTTTTTATAAAATTTGAAAAACAAGGACAAATTCTGACACAGTTACTGTACCTGAAGTGCCTGAAGTGACATCATCATTAAACATAAATTAAAATAGGCTAAATTAATTTATTAAAAGTCAATCTTCACATTATGACTGCTGTACTTGTACATTTAAATGTAGCTCTGAGTCTCCTGGATGTGTAGCCGAGCTAACATGCTAGCCATCAGCCATTACGACTGCACACACTATTGAAGTGCGCATGCGTTAATCATTAAAACCGTCACGGAAGTTCGGTTTTACAGAAATAAATTGTGAATAATATTAGTCTAACTTTGATTCTAAACGTGTTACTTTTCTGTAAAAACTGGCACAAGTAGCTCACGTTATTTTCTTCCACCACGGTTATTCATGGGGGTCGAGAAAGCATAATTATTGCTGACATAACTGCAGTTTGCCATTTAATGGTCAGTATATTAACTGAAGTGCTCACCATCATTTACAATACAGACAGCACTAATGATATTTTATTAATAACACAAGCTACTTACAGTGCTTGTGGAGAGTAACAGGTATATTTTAAAAGTTTTCTTAAATAATTAAAAGTGATAGGTGCAGAAAATAATAACAATTAAAAAAACATTTACATTGTGTTTGGTCAAAACCTTTAGCTTGTCTTTTTTATTTTTATGGTGGTGTATTTTCCTGTTTTTCAGTAAAGGTTAACTTCACCTGAAAGAGTTAATGAGTCTTTTCAAAACCACTTTGAACCTGTTGTGGAGTGAGGATCTCAAAGGGGCTGAGCTAAAAACATGGCTTTCTTATTTCCTGGAAGACTTTGCAGCTAAAGCTGAAGTTTTGAGTGTTTCATCCCAAAATGTGTGATGGATGTAAACTTAATACCAACACAAAGCAAAGAGGGTGCAGACAATGCACCCTTTTTTTAAGAACGAACTACACATGCTTTATAAAACTCTTCTAAATCCCTCTAATAGAAAGTCAGAGAGCTTGTGGATAATTGGAGATTTGGGCTGAATAAATCTGCAAACCTTGTGTTGTGCCTAATCCTAAAGAAGAGGGAAGAGAATGGACCAACGTCTACTTAACTTTGCTTATAAGCACTTGAATGTGTGCTGTAAAAATCTTCTCTCAATAGATCTTTGAGTTGTATTTTTCCAAAATAGATCATTTTTGAAGTCTCTGTGATCTGATGGTGGGTTTAAGAAAGCGAGCCGGTGATACATAAGATAAGATAAGATAAGATAATCCGTTATTAGTCCCGCATGGGAAATTCACAGGATCACAGCAGCAAAGTGGACACAAGATTAAAACCATTTGTCTTTTATTTTGTACGTTTAAATCATGACAGATTTTCTGAGGGATTCTTTTAAGTCACTTATTTTCAGCTGATTTCTGTTTCACCTGTTACATTTAATATAACATAACAGGCCACTGTTGTGTGTGGTATGACTGTAATGACAAGCTAATCTTTCCACGTTACCTCCAACAGATGGCGCTATAGATTACATAATTCACAAATAAAATAAATAAATAAACAATCCCAGCAAGTGTTTCGTAAAAAAGACACTGCAATAATCCTGCAGAACATTGTAGAGAGATGCTGGATGAATATCCCCGAGGAACTATGATATCTTTATGGACGAAATATACAAAAGCCAGAAGTTTTTACACAACAAATACATAAACAAGAATGTGTCTTTTGTCTTAATTATTGTTGTATGTATGTTTTATGCTTATTTTATCAGCCTGATGTTTTTTTTATTCTTGATTTTATCTTAACAAAACTACAAAATCGAACTTATTGTTTGTGTTTTGAATAACGTCCACAGATTGGTGACTTGACGTTGAACAATGACTTGGTTGAACAATGGGTGGTGGTGGTGGTGGGGGGGCTGATAAAGTGATGATGGTGCAGCGGTGGAGCGGTTTGACCTCCCACCGGAGGAGTGGCGTTGACAGAAGGATGGTCCAGCAGATAGAGGCGGCAGCTGCTGAGCGCAGTCGCCGCGCGACGCCCTCATTCAAACTTCCCCGAGAGCTGTGGAAGTAGACTTCTTCACCTTCACGTGCACACCGCGGCCGGTGACACAACCGGGGCCAGACACGCAGGACCTACAGCGGTGAGTCCTTCGCTCTTGCGCCACCTCGGAAGTGCATTTCTTCCACCAGGCCCTCGTGTGTGAGTGTGCGCGTGTGTCAAGAGGCGTCTCGGGCATAAATCACCGGAATATTATTCCGGTTCACCTCCCTGCAGCGTGTCACCGGTTCCTTCAGGACTTCAGCCACTTTCTATCGCGCTTTGTGTCACTTAAAAAAGAAAAGAAGAAGCTTTTCGAGTGCTGCTCTAAAGTTGTATTGGAGCTATTTGTCATCGATTGAAGGGTGGCTCGTGCGTAAATGTGCAGCGCGAGTGTGTTTTGCGGCACGTTGGGCCAGTTAGTGTGATTTATGATGGTGCCGTTTACGATTAGCTGCCAAAGCCACTGCATCAGGTTATGAAGTCTGCTGTTCAGTAAAGTGATCACAGGATTAACGTTGTTATTGCAATTGTTACACTTGTTGTATTTCTCCTTTTTAAAGTGATCTCCTGTGATAACATTGAGCTGCATTGTGTTTTTAAATCATTTGTTTTTGGACCTTACAGCAGACCCATAATAAGTCTAACTGTGATAATATCCTTAATTATTCTTCATTGGTGATATTGTTGTTTTCCTTTTACCAGGTCAAGCATCAGCAGGGTGATCCACTCTGCTCAGCACATTCAGTAAGGAGATTTCTCACACGCAACCCGAAGAGATGAGCAGCGGCAAGAAGTAAGTGACTCCAACGAGCTCCTTACAGGAGTGATTCTCACTCTACGCAGAGCTACTTGACCTTTTGAAATGAATTGAATTAAGCACACCTGTGTGTAGGCGAGTCTGCAGACGACTACCGGTGCCTAATAAAAGGAGTAATAATCGCTTAGACATCAGGTGCACTCCAGGAACAAGTGGTTAGGTAATGAGGCTGAACGGTTACTTCACACAGTGTGGGGGCTGTAGCCGAGTGTATTTCGAGTTAGAATAAAATTGAAATCATCTACTTGCCTGAGGAACCTCCCTCTGTATATTCAACCTACACCGGGCTGGATGTTAACAAGCTCCTTACAGGTCATTTAAAGTCTGACCATGTTAATGTTTAAGCAGGGATCTTAGCCCTGGAGGAACACATACCTCATACAAACTCACCTGCAAGAGTTTTAATTCATTCAGTCATCTGGTTCCTGTGTAGTCTCGACTCATTTTTCTGATTTTGAGATACACAACAGGCTCATGTTAAAAAATCTGTAAATCTTTTAAGGCTGATGTCCAAAAGTAAAGTGCTGCAAATAGATCCAACAGGGTGTAAACTGCAGATTTTCAAATTCAGGAAAAAATGAGCCATAATTGCATTTATTGTGTTGGACAAAAAGAAGTCTGTTTGACATTTGTCGCGATGATATTGGTTCCCACAATACCAGGATGTTCAGTCCCAGCTGAACCCTGCTTTTAGTTCCCCATGTGACCCTCAGTCGTTTGAAAGTATTCAGTGGGATCTTTTGGTTTGGTCTTTGTGACAATTACCAAGAAACAAAGCTCTGAATTTCTTCCTCATGCACAGTGAAGACTGCTGTCAGACGAAAGCCCAGCGTGGCTATCGTCTAACAAAAACTATACGCATCCTTTTATAGTGCGGAGAAAGCCTTTGAAGTTCAGGGAAATCTGATATCCGATGACATTCTGCCATCGGTGCATGAGGGGCTTCGACTTTACAAACCTGATTAGAGTACAGGATACATGACCCGGACCCATTTATTCACATCCCACACAAGGACTACAGTAGATACTGTATACCATAACAACACAGTCGGGATTCCTTCAGGCGGTTTGATGTTTTCCGTGCTTTGGACACACGGTTGCAGACTGGAGAACACGCTCACCTCTCCAAACAGATAGTGACTGTAGGCTACATGCAGATTACTGTCGGCCCTTGCAAGGACAGGAAGACTGATATGTTATCTGTGAAGTGGAACACAGATAGCAGCTTAAATAGAATCAAGAGTGCAAAGTAACAGCTTGTTGTTTGAAGGTTTAGCGATTGATAATTAATATGCACATGGCATTATGGCACTGATTCGTGGATTAGATCCATCTTGAAATACGTTTACAGTCTTGAACGCGCAGGTGCTGGTAGTGAAGTTTGCATCCCGTGGTCCCTCTCTGTTCTTTGTTCTATTTTCCTGATAAACAAGAACATGTTTTGAGTTGCTAAAAGGGATGTCGATTGTAGAAGTGATGTTGTTTAGTGTGACTTGTAAGAGGTTGTTGAATATAAGGAGAAGTAATCTGCATTGAGGCGGTTTGACAAGCTAATATCAGCAGCCTGTTGATGCTGCATCGTCCGTGTTTGTAGTCCTATAACTTAACCTGATGCATTTGTGTTAAAGCCACTGCATGCACGCATTATTAAAACACGAGGTAGAATAATCAATCACACATTCACTTGTGGGATCTTGTTTTTCATTACGCAATTCAAAATTCTGTGAAGAGTTTGTTGGATCCCAAACTGATATTCTCTTCGTTGATTTATAAAACAATATTTAAAGTTAAAGTTTCATCATATTGGTAGAATATCAGAACGTCAAAAACCAGACTGGTAAAAAAAAACAGACGATAAAAATGACAAAAGGGAACAATCTGTTTTTACATCACAAAATAACTCCTGGAATGCACATCCCATCGCCGATAGTTCCCATGCAACAATCACATCACACACGAGGCGTAAACCTTTTTCTTCTTCTTGCTGGATTAGTTCACGTAAAGATGTTGTCCCTTTCTTCTCTGACAACATGTGAAGTTCAGTGTGGAAATTCAACTTGGGTGCAGACGTGCGAGGGCGGTCGGCTTAGGCAGAGAGCAGTTTGGCCTGTTATGTCCCTGATTGTTCCATAGGTGGCAATGGAGGAGGTAGGAAGGCCAGTGACGGCAGGACAGATGGTGAAGTCCAGAGATTTAAAAAAAAGAAGAGCTTCAAACAGCGGCTGAATCACGGTGCTGTTTCAAAAGGCTTCACACGTTGAACCAGAGCGGACAGAGTTACACGTCAAAGTTAAAGATGGACGCGTTGCTTTCTTGTTGAGATGCTTTCGAGGGATCAATCGGCTGCTGTGTTTGAGTTTTAGGTTAAAAATGAATGTTTCAGTTGGAACCAAAACTTTCTCCAGAATCTAAAGGTGGCATTTTAATATAATTTACCCTTTTTTATCCTTTTTATCAAAGACAATATGAAATGGGTAATAAGTTCAGTTATAAAAACATACTGGTGTCTGTGTGTTCTGGAAATTTCAGAAGAACTTGAGCAGCTGTATTTCCAGAATAATTGCTCTTACAATAACAGCTCTTACAACTAAACACAGGAAGAGTTCCAGTGTTATTCTTTCACTTCACAGGTGTAGATTGGAGAGTTGTCTGTCCACACATTAGGTCACAGGTTGGCTGGTCAAAAAAACGGTGTTTAAAAAACCTCTGAATGCCTAGAAGTACTTGTCAAATTTAAAAAATTTTTCTCAATTCTCGAAGTAGTGGGATCGTTGTGAGCTTTTCTTCCTCATAACATTTTGAAACTAGACACCGATGAACTGAACCCATTAGTCTGTGTGACATGAAGATCATGATGCAGTGAGCAGAGACTGTCTCCTCGTGAGCAGGATGCTCGACCAGCTGGAAGAGTTCTGTTGGGCAGCTGACCTCTGACCCCGGTGTCCCCCTGCCGTTGTACTGAGCGCACGCCGTCCAGTTCTTTTTGACCTAGAATTAACTAAGTTGGAGAACATTACTGAAAGTATTAAATATATTATGACACCAAATGTATATCTTCTTAATTCAAGGGATTACCGGACACAGTACCGTAATTACATTATGGCTTCATAAAGCAAAACATTATCGTTATTGATAAACGATTGGGCAAAAAACTCTCCAATCAACACTTAACATCTTCTCCTACTTCTCTCTATATATTAATAGAAATCATTAATAATATTGTTATCAAGCAAGCTCTTATTTTCTGTGGCCAAATCCTACTCAATATAACTGTTGATTTTATAAAAAAAATTATATATATTTAAGGATTGCTATGAACCCTTTAACTAATCTGTAACAAAACAATAAAAGAAATGTGATTATTTAACAAAACAAACCCATTTGTCTGTGATCCCAATAGGATAAAGCTGGGGCTTAAGTATCCAGTATTACTTGCGACGGGGCATTGTGTGTGTGTGTGTGTGTGTGTGTGTGTGTGTGTGTGTGTGTGTGTGTGTGTGTGTGTGTGTGTGTGTGTGTGTGTGTGTGTGTGTGTGTGTGTGTGTGTGTGTGTGTGTGTGTACGCGATTACCATGTATGCATGTAAATTAGCTGTTTGTGTGAAAGACTAAAATGATTGGTAGCTGCCTGAGAGTTTATACTGTATTGCCCCCACAGCACAAACAAACAAACAAACAGAACTTCCTGTCGGCCACGGCGACCAGCCTGAAATAAACACTTTTCGATCCGCTTCGCTGTCGCCATTTGTTGGGAAACGGTTCGTTTGAGGCGCCGAGTCGTCTTGGAGAGCAGCGGAGGCTCCGACACGCCGGCCTGTTGTGGGCTTCTGCGAGTGTTGTCATTTAAGTAAAGCCGGCGTAATCCTGTAAGGGCGGATGAGTAGACAGACATGTGATGCCCCACTTGTTTCTTAGGTGGAGGGGGCGGAGAGGGGGCGGCTGGCAGGCATTACCGACCAGATGGAGAGGCTTTGTAGTGGGCGTGGGACTGATTAGACACAACACTGACTGATGCTTTGACAGACCCCCGACCAGTAATACAATACACATCACCTTGATTCAGGTTCTAACGGGTGAAGTGAGGGCAGAGACGGATCCAGACCACGATGGGTTCAAGTCTGCAACTTTTTTTTTTTTAAGCATGACCAGCACCAGTCACTCAATTAGCAGCGACTTCCTGCCCTCTCCCTCGCCCCCTTCCGCCAGATTAAATCCGCTCCACCGTACCTAAAGACTTTGCCCTCCTCAAGGACGACACACATTCGCTCACTTGAGGGTGGTTCACTCGCTGAAACGCAGATCTTAAGGCGCTGTCACAATAGCCGTCAATGAGTCTTTAATGGGTGGAGATGAGCGGCACCAGCAGCACCAGACTGAGCCCCAGTACAAACTTACTGCAGGTGAACGAGCCGAGGTGCTATGGCTCCACCTTGTCTCTGGAGGAGAAGTGTGAGCAGTCTTTCTTCCTCTTTTACTACTACAGGATGGAGGACGAGGCGGTGCTGGACCGGGGGGCGTCCTTACTCAAGCACATCTGCGACGAGGAGGAGGCGGAGGGTAAGTTTACCGGTTCCTGTGACACTGAAATATCTCTGCATGTGATGAAAAAGAAAGTCTTATTTGTCTTCCATGTGATGTAGACCGCAATAGAAACATGGTGTCTTTATCGATATCTTTTCCAAGGCTTTACTTCTTTATCAAATATTTCCTTCAGTTTGTAAAACGTCAGAAAAGTTCCTGAAGTTCGTCAGACATCGCTGAGTCTCCATCTGAGTCAAACTATGCACTCTAAAAGTCTAAAAGCCTTTTTTTTTTTTTTTTTTTAAATCAGAAGTTTTTATTCTTAAAAGAACTCTGTTCCTCTGGATTGATTTTTGCTTTCTGAGAGAAACCGGAAGGAGCTCGTTCAGCCTTTCAGAGTCTGCCGGACGTCACACTTCCTGCACGTACAGAGTGACACTCACCTGTTTAGCTGGCACGAGAGAGATGTAGAACACGGAGCATGTCGCCCTGTGTTTACCTCACTAATCCCCTGAAAAACCTACAGGACAACAAAGAGAGGGGGAGAAAAACCTTCAATGTGTGCCTGCTGATGATCTGTAAGGAGTAAAACTAATATAGTAAATTCATTTTGTATAAAATTGGCATGTTTATAAATTAAAATTAATGAAATAAGAAATAACTGCAAACATTTGAATTTATCATCATAGAACTGCAGATTTTTATTTGACAAATGAAAATAAATCTAGTTTGTGGGGCAGTGTTCTCCTTTTATAAATAACACAATGAAATAAGGCAATAAGTCTTTGTTTGTAGTTGGGTTAGTATTTTAAAATGTTCTATCCCAGTGTTGTAGAGAGAACCCAGCTCTTCTTAAAATTTATCATAGTTCTTGTTTCTTGCAGCCTGTTTATTTTGCGCTGCGTTTCTTTAATTACTCTCCTCGCTGCCCATGATGCCTGTTGTTGCCAAGGAGCACGGGTAGCATTCCGCGGTGACGACCCGAGCCTGCACCCGACATCGCGGGTTTCTTGGTTCTCGTCCAGCAGATTAAAGCGTCTGGGATGGAGCCAGTTTTAACATCCAAGATCTTCATGGTTTGTTTTGGTTCTTTGGCGGAAGTACTCAAAGTGGTTCCATAAGCAGCCCTTTGTTGGTCTTTTTTTTTGGCCAAAACCCAGAAACAAATGAGAACAAAAACCCAGTTTAATTTTCTCTAAATTACTTGGAATCAGTACTTCTGCAAACTCGAGCTCCTTTTCTACAGATCATGTATTTTATATTACATTTTTTGCCAAATATTTCCAATGCATGGTTTAAAGTTTTAAATGTTTTGTTTATCAGTACATGCAAAACATGGTTTCCATAAATTGTTATAATCCATCACAGTGAACAGCAAGTCTGCATTTTTTAAAGTTACATTATCAGTGCATGAAGTTTTCAAATCAAACTGTATTAATATTCTGTAGCGCTACGTGATGCGAGGATAATATGCGACTAGCGAGTCAAATATCGCGATTAACGATAAATAAACAAAGTCTTTTTATTTGTACACTGAGTGCAATATCGATGCGTTTGTCGCACAAGTTGACATAAAGATTAGAAACAATTTATTGTGCAGCCCTCCCACGCAGCGGTAATGCAACTTAAAACAATTCAAAATGAATGCAGCGTTTATGTGATGCGTTGCACATTTTACGCCAGCTTGAAAAGCCTGCTAATTACTTTCTGCACTGTATAAAATTGAATGTAAGACAATGGCTGCAACGAAGGGTTGTCAACACAGTGGCATGGTTTGTTAACTCTATTTGTAGTAAATGGGCTGAAGCGTGCAAAACCACCGGAATGATCCTTTTAAGTAACTTGGTTAAACAAGATGAAATACAGAGTCAACATTGGAACTTGCACAGCAGTGTCTCTCATGCCGGAGGTCAACATTTTGTCAGGTGTCGCCTCAGCCTGACCCCTGCTTCAATCTCTGCCAACTTCCTGTGCGTGACCGGCGTCTCAGCTGTGCCTGTGCGTGTCCTCGTCTGCCGGTTAAATCTCCTTTTTCGAGTCTCCGCTGAGCTCAGCCTCCTCCCCGCTGCTCGCTCAGAGCCGACAGCCCGCCTCAAAGGCTGATATAAAAAAGAACAAAAAGAGATGAGGCGGCTTGACATTTCTTACATTGTACAAGAGACGAGTCTGGAAGAGGAGCTTTTTGGCCCAGTGGCCTTGATTATCTTTGTCTGACTCTGATAAGTCTTTGTTTTCACTCAAGCTAAACGTGGTATCTGAACTCTGCGTCACAGATGGCGTCACAGCTCAAGATAGACAGACTCATCTTGTGTGACCTTAGGTTAAATGTTTGTATTCCGGTGATGTAATTCAAATATTCAAGGTATTGCCTGCTATAGCTGAGGACGAGTAATAATTCATTCTGTCGACATCTCTACCCCCACTAATCCAACAGTATATATATTCTTTTAAAGCTGTTTCCATTAGCATGCTGTCAGTGCTGCATGGCGTGTTGCCATCCTTCCCTACTGGTCTGGGCAGGTCCCAGCGGCGCGGTTACTGGGGAAACTGGCGGTGGTGTTGCCTCTCCTCAAAAATCTAGTGAGCTAAACAAACCTCCCAGTAAAAACACAAGGATTTTATTTCATTCAGTGTGTGCTCACAGGCCGCTCCAAAAGACGTTCTTCTTCCACGCAAAAAGAAGAAGAAGAAGAAGAAGAAGAGGAGGAGGAAGTCGTTACACAAGCGACTCTGGCAGTCTGCAAGTCTCCCTTTCCAGCTCCTTGACTCGACTATTTTTTATTCCTCTTCCACCTCCTTTCTTGTTGCTGTTCAGCCTGTGCAAACGTCTTCCCGCTCTGCTTTATTGCTCATCTATCAGCCCTAATAGCACCGCGGCCTTTATTTATGTCTGTCCATGTCTCTGTTCTCTGTCGCTGTCGCTGTACAGCCATCTGCTCCCGGGTCTTGTTGTAATGCCCACTTTCTGTACGTCAAGTCTTTAGTCGACTCTAATGTAACTTCATGAGCCGGTGTGCAAGTAGAAGGTAACAGGATAACACTGGACGTTTATGTTGAGATATTTCTTGCTTAAAATCAGCTCTACAGAACATAAAGTAACTGCACGATAGGATATCTGATTTGCTTATGTCTCGTTATTAAATAGATCTGATGTTTTTAGCATTAAAAATGTTATCATTTTTTATGTGTTTTTGTGATTTTTTTTGTGAGTTTTTAGTGTCATGTGATGTGTGAATGTTTTCTCTACCGTGACTTTTGTAATGTTTAATAACTGTAATGTTTACAGAAGAAAACATGCCATTTATTCACCGAGCAATTCCTCAATTTCATCTGCTCTTGTGTTCTGACTGAAGTTTCAACAACCTTTGTTGGAGTTTTGTTTCCCAGAGTAGAGGAAGTCTGTTTTTCCCTTTTTCCTTCTTGGCCGACACGATGCCGTCAGTGTTTTGTCAGTGGACTCTATTGATCCAGTGTTTTTACTGTTATCCCCATAAACATGGGACCGGCACCGTCTTTGTTGAACCACAAGTCTACTGTGGGTAGCAGCTCTGGTGCGGGTGATGCGGGCCTGGGAGTTACCAAAACAGACGGGTGGACTGAAGAAAGTGGAAAATAATCGCTGAATAAGTGTTTATATTTTGATGTATTTTATATTTAACCTTTTATTTAGCCAGGATAATCCCATTAAGGTTTTACATCTCATTTCCAAAGGGGTCCTGGCCAAGATGGCGCACAAATACCCAAATTTACTTAAAAAACAAAAAAGTTAAAAACCATATAAATAAACAATAAAATTGTCAGTCAGTTTCAGGACAAGTGCATTCAGTGCTCAAATGATCCTTAATCCAGTTTTATAACCTTGCATTCTCATGAGATAATCTAGTTTAAAGGGACTCTGTAGCTCACACCAAGATGAGGTCTGAAAACTGAATAAATGCTGATCAGTTATCTCCATGATCAGAGGTTGCAGCCACTTCTCAGTAGAGAACATAGGCAAGGATGCAGTTTGTATCTATCTTTAACTTATTTGAAACATAAATGTATTTTAACATTTTTTTTTAAGCTACTTGCGTGTTTTCAAAGTGTTTCTTTGTAGTTTTGTGAGAACGTTCAGTCACATCAATAACAATGTTGCAAGCTGATGTCTGCTTTGCAAAGGCTGATATGTGTTCAGTGGTTTGGTTTAATCTCACTCTGTGAAACAAACGACCAGAGTCAGAAACGCCTCTGATTTACAGTATCCCTTCACGTCTTTAGGTGAGACTCCTCCCTCTGATGCTCAGTATTTGCTCGGTATACGTCGGTGTCGGTGAATTTAGATTAACCCCAAAAAAGAAACAAAAACGAGGCGTTGTGGTACGAGAGAATAATGAGCGCTGTTGTGCTTCAAGAGAGATCATTGTTTGCTGTGTTGAGGGGTTCAGTCACTTCCTGGTTGGGTCATGTGCTGTGCTTGGCTCAGCGCTGCCCGACGTTTGACACTGATCGCATTGAGCCTTTTGTTTCAGGAAGACTTTTGATGTTTTCCCCCGAAAGGTTGCTTTTTTTTTATAGCCTTCCTCTGCTTAGAAAGGAGAACCTTGAGAAAAGTTTTTAATTCAAATTCAACAGCACCACAAACTACAGCCTCCAAAATGAACAAAATGTTGAATCATCATCTCTTTTAAAATGGTTACATACATAAAGTGAATATTATTATAGGGTGACCACATTTTAAAAACGAACCAGGACTCTTAAGTGAACCGCGCGTTCATGCACGTGCACATGTATGCGCACATGTATGCGTTAATGTCGGCACTATAGGCGTTTTCATTAAGATGAGGGACAATTATTCCAGCTAGCACATCTATGAGAGCACCTTTCAACACCATGGACAGCTCCTCAGCAGACACAAAAAGTATGTTTCGTCTCCCAAAATCCACCAAAACAGGAGTTTATTTAAAAACGGTATAACACTAGTAAACACAAAGATTGCATTGGTGTAGTGTACTTATTGATTTGTCTGTACTAATACCTTTTTAAAAGCTAAACGATAGGTATTTGTCAGTGTGCGCAGGCTAAATGGCAGACTCTCTGCAGCTGTTGTATATGGCTGTGTGGCCGTCTTAAATATGATCTTTTATGTCCCCAGTTCCACCGTTCTCCAGCAAACATTTCCATTGCTGGGTACTTTATGAAGGAGCCTCCTGGAGCTCTTTAGAAAAGATGACGGCTAACTGTACTAACGGGTTCTGTCAGAAAGACAACGCATTGATTTATTTATTGGCACACGTGCCAACAAATTCAGATGTGTGGTGCGTTGTTTATGTTTTATATAGTTATGGTTATATGAGTTAGGATTTTGGTGAAAACCAGGACAGTTATGTAGCGAGTGAAAACCGTGACAATCCTGGACAATCTGCCATGTCTGGTCAACGTACATGATACGATTGTTTTACAAGATTGCTGTATTGGACTACATTGGTCACCAGCACTGCAGAAGTCACAATGTGATTTTCTAAATGTTCTAATTTTGCATTTCCTGATAAGGATTTTGATTGTGTGATTGTTTCCGGAAGCCAGCTGTTCAGGTGCATAATTAGCATCGTAGCGATCTGAATTAGTCCGAATGTTTCACGATGTTCACACGTTCTTTTTCCTTTTTTTGCAGGCCACCACACAGTCTACATCGGCGTGCACGTGCCCAAGAGCTATCGGCGCCGCCGCCGCCACCGTCGGAAAGCCGGCCACAAGGACAGAAAGGACAGGTTGACGGAGAACACCTCTGACAAGTCGGACACAGAAAACAACGATGAGGCCAGCAACAGCATCCTCAAACCTCTCAGTAAGTTCTGATGGACTCCATGTCAGGGCGGATTAAGGCTCCTGTCTGTCTTTGCTGAAGGCTGCTCTCTTTTCCAGAAATAAAACCAGACCCTGTAACTCCCCCTGACCCCAAAAGAAGTTGCTGAGTCCACGTTGTGGCCAGAAATAGCCATGCATGTCCTGCTGAGTGACCAGTCTGTTTCGACAGAGCAGAGTGGATTTTCATTGGAAGTAATGGCTTCTCGGATGTAGTTGCACTCGTGCTGATAAGAGTCTCTTGCGTACGGCGAGTAAGTGCATGCCATCCTGCGCTTTTGTCCTTGGTTGCAAACATAAGTGTGCCTGTCTTTTTGCGTGTGCATGCGTCGCCGTCTATATGTGTTAATGCTCACATTCTTGGTTGACTGGAGGGTGGAAAGTGCGATGTGCCCTCAGGCGCAGCTGCTGCGATGTACGGATGCTCGGACAAAGAGCTCCAGACAGTTTGAGGGGAAGGGAGGAAGCGGGAGGTTAGATGGGTGACTGTGAGTTAAAGTGTAAGCCCAGCTCTAGCTGATGTCAGCATTGTTTTCTACGCCATTTTTAGAGTTATGGTTTGAATTGGCACGAGGCTGTCGTCCAATTTGCATCAATAGAACCCGTAGATGGCCGGTGATTTATAATGTCATGCTGATATGTGAATTTGCCATTTTTAAAAATGAAACTACAGTCGAATTTATGAGCATATGTCTGGGGGTCGGGAACTAAGGGGCTTTGAAATCAATCTGAAGGGGTCACAAGATGATTAACAATTGAAAAAGGTTGAAGAAGAAGCATATTGCTATATGAGGATTTCAAAACTTTGTATTTTTGGTGAAATTTTGGAGACTTTTACCTCTTGAGGCCTCTAAAATCTATCCGGATGAAACGGTATGAGGAGGAAACATCCAGCTTTGGTTGAACTGCTTCCAGTTCATAAACGTGAGCTCATAGACATGAACCACAGATTTTATTGCTATACTTTGGTGAGGACAGGGGTCTTCTGATAGCAATAACATGCAGTCATTTTGTGGCTGAAACAGAGGACGGAGGGTAATTCCCTGCATACGTGATGTCCGTGTGTAACAGTAGTCCTCTGTGAATACGTCTTAAAACGTCCACGCTTTTCGTCTCAATCCAATAACGATGCCGGCCGCTGTCATTCCAAGACAATGACGTCCTTTTACACATGCCTGCGTGCACATGGCGTGACAAGAGGACCAAAATACACCAGAACTGGATTTTTACAATGTGCACAGATCCACTTGATGTCGGGGGATTTTCTTCAGGACATAAATCCAATCAGAGAATAGATTACAGCCAGCCCATCTGGTAGCTGCTACGATGCATATTTAGCAAAGATTGCTTTATAGATTATTCATTTTTTTTGGGTTCAGTCGGTTCCCTGAGCACAGACTGAGGTATTGAGCATGTTGGGGGACACGCAGGTCTGGAATACGCTTCCGAAGTGGCTGAAGGAGTGATTATTGATGTTATGATGGTGTTTCACACATCAAGCAGAAGAGCAGTGTAATCTGAGTCACTTATTCGAATGAACCGACTGCATTCAGGCTTAGTCTTACCGTGACGCACACTGTACATCAGCTATTACAGATAAGAGGTGACGGATGAATCTCTTTGTTCATAAAAAAACAGAATCTTTCTGTTTTGGAGCGGCTGATCCGAGTGATGTCTGAAGACGGTTCCTTGCAGCCGGTAGTTTGTTTTTCCTTCTCGTAACAGATTAAAGACGATAACCGGCAAGTCCTTATTTGTCCTCTTGAACATCTAACCCTGTCGCTAACCCTACAACAGATCATCTGGTTATTGAGCGTTTAGACTGAGCTGTGAGGGACGCAGTTGTACTAGTGGATCGTGCCTGCGGGGCCACGAAGGTAAAGGTAAATATTCCAACCTGTTGTGTGTAAACAGCGCTGCAGTTACTCTTCAGCCCTTGCCGGTTCATTCGCTCACACTTGGTTGAACCAGATGAGTTTTTATTTTTGAACTGCTGCCTGTATTTATAAGATGGATCGTATCGAGTGTTTGGGAGCTGTGTTTTGATTATCGGGCTGGTGGCTGCGTTATTGCCAAGTAAAATGGTAAATGGACTGTAACTGTACTTGTTTAGCTCTCTTTTAGTCTTCCGACCACTCAAAGCGCTTTAACACTACATGTCATCACTCACCCATTCACACCCATTCACTTCATGTGGCGAGCTTGATGGTGTGTATGTAGATGCTGCCACCTTCATGAGACAAAGTTTACAGATTGCCTCATTAACAGCGTCAAGTTTTTATTTGCATCTGGTTTGAATCTGAAATTTTGCCAAGTAGGCGCTTTTGCGTTTCTCTTTGACACCACATCCTCGTCCACCGTCGCGTCGACTCTTGAGATCAGTGGAATCGGACTCCTGCTGCTTCTCTGCGATGCTGTGGGTGCTGCTGTACGAACACTTTAAGTATGTCATTGTAGCGTACTGACAGCACGCTTGGTATTTTACAAATTGGACTTTTTTTGTTTGATGATTGTGGCCGCTGATACGCAAGGGTTTTATTTCAATAAAAAAAAGGTTGAGGCGGTGGGTAAGTACCGTGGTAAGCCTAGTTGGGGTCTTTTATTCAGTGCATTTAGTATACGGATGTTTGAATGTGCAAGATGAACTAGTAAATAACAGCTTGACTGCTTCCCTCTATCAGTGAATGCTATTAAACCTTAGTCAGATAAACCAAAAGAACATCAGTTGAAGAAAAATATATTACAAATCAGCCAAATATCTATATTTAATTCTCCATAGTTGAAGAAACGTGCAAAACGGAGACTCGAGTGATGTATGGGAAGACATGAAGAACAATCGGTGCGTGTGTGTGTGTATGTATGTATACAGTGTATGTATGTATACAGTATACACATGTGTCAAAGGGGAAAGAAAAACACTCCGTGAAGTCAGATGAGGAGACGTGAAACCCTACACACCTGGGTTTGTTGACAGCGTCATTGGTAATTCACGGAAAATGCCACTATGTTGGCAGGAGAATGTGAGCGTTGACGTTTTGTTAACAGTCAACACTGTGGCGCTCTGCTGGCTCGTGCGGGTGAAAGAGCGTAAATGCTGTTGATGTTTTGTCAAAAGTCGTCATGGAATTATTGAAGTGCGCAGGGAGACGGTAAACAGACAGTCGGTGCGCCTTCACAACGTTAGCATGAGCCCGATTCACAGTCCCTCTCGCTCCCACTGCCCCTCTCTTCATTCATACATGCATGCATGCATACATGCATACATACATACATACATACATGGCCTTTCCCTGGAGTGGATTAGAATCGCTGACTCCAACATTAAGTACACTGTTGCCACTTGTCCCTTTTTAAAGTTATTGACATATTATTTCCGTTTTGTTTCTAAATATAGACTGTGGCTTTTGCTGATTATGGAATCTACCGATAGAATAGCAGATTGTCAGCATGCTGCATGCGTTGAATCAGACGTCAGGTACACATGTATATTTTCTGTCCTCTGCTATATGGAAGGCAAGTTTGGGTCTGAGCCCACCGGTGCTGGGGCAGGATTTATAGTTGAGCCAATCATTTAAAAATAGTCATTATTATTATTATTATTATTATTATTATTTCTCAGAGGAAGAGACAGAAATAATCCTGTACTTCCTCTCGCCAAGTGATAGTTTGCTGAATTTGCTTCACATAAGTTGTCAAAGCTTAAAGTTACCACGAGGAACTTTAAACTGGCAACTAAACTGTATCAATTCAACACTGATGCCTCTCTATGACCTACACAAGTAAACGAGACCATCAGCAAGAAGACCGGCTCTTTATACACGGTTGCTCTTGACGCTCGTCATCGGTGCTACCGGGTCGGATTCCGTGCGAACAAAATCGTGCAGCTGAAACTGCAGCGGCTCCTCCTTCAGCCAGGAGATTGCTGGGCTATCGGGAGGGAAGGGAGGCGCAGGAGAACCAGAACCAGGACCCAGCGGAGCAGACTGTCGGGGGGGGGGGAAATGATAATCTCGCTTTTTGTCCACAGTGACTGCCAAAATCAACACAAAATGAAAGTTCTCGTAGTCGCTTTAAGTGAGCACCTTTTTGCAAAAACAAATCTTTGACAAGTTTCGGTGCTCCAGACTAGAATCTGTCATGCAGTTTACCGAATGTCCTGCTGTTCTTCACTGCCCTCCTCCGTGCTCCTCGCTCTGGGAAACATGGCCGCCCCCAGGGGGAAGGCCCTTGTCTGTTGTCTGGACTGAAAGCCTCTTGTTTGGTCAGATGGACGCTGCAGGGACTGGGAGCACATCCTCCTGGTTACATGTGTGTCCACTGCAGGGCCGTTTGACCCCCGCTCATTTTCATGAGCATGCTTTTCTTATTGCGAAGCTTCCCCCCCTCCCTCCCTATAAAGTGGGATCAAATGTTCTCTCAAAGTGGATTACAGAGGTTACTTAGAAACTTGGTTCTTATACAAATGGGTTTAATTTCCCCAAAAGTCAGACAGAGCAAGCTCAGACTGCTGCCATGTATTTCGTTTGTCTCCAATTTGATGTTTTTGCATCGCTGGAGATATACTGTCTTCTCTCAGAAATGAAAGTACAATCCGAAGACGTATGACGACGAGGAATAAATTGTATCAGTAGAAAAGGTCTGTGGATATTGATTGGGTAAACTGCTTAAACCTTTGAAAGGCCATTGTTTTGTTTGACTTTGACTGTCTGGACGGAGCTTATTGTCATGATGAGTTAATATTCATTGATTGACTCTTAGATCAACAACGTCCCAACAACATTATTACATAATGGCTGATAGGAGATGTACAACTTGCATCTTAAAGTGAGTGACTTATTTCAATCTTAAGAAATCCAGTGTGCCGTTACGCTGTATTCGCCACTCGTGGCCACGACAGTAGCTGCTACGGTTGTATATTTTTGCCAACGTATCCTCATACGATTTATATATCTTACGGAAAGTTACTCCAAATTTTTCAGGCGTTTTCCTACAAAACTCCAGCAACACGTGTCAATTTCCGCTCGTTACATGAATACAGTCTTTTCAAAATAAGCTTCCATCTTCACAGGAAAGAATTCATTCATTATGCAATAAACTACTTAGTTAGGTTTAGAAAAAGATGGTGAAATACTTCGTTAGGTTTTGGTAAGAAAACTACTTGGTTAGGTTTAGGAAATGATTGTCGTTTGGGTAAAAATAACCACAGACGTGCTGTAACTACATTACTCAAGTCACCTGACAAATACATCAACTTTGACCTCTTGTTTGATAAAGGGAACAAACGGCGGTCTCCTGGTTGAAAGATGTTCATTCTTACGTGCATAATTTACAAAATATTTTTGAGGGATACCTACGAATTACGGTGCATTCTTTTTTTTTTATTAGGTATGTTGGATGAGACCAGCCTGATATTTGCACTCTTGCTTTCCGTACATTAGATGAGAAGTGGAGCCTCTGCTGTGGTGAGCAGCACACAACACCATCTCGTGTAAAGTCCTAACATGAGAGGTGAAAAGAAGTTGGGAGATGAATTAGGACTGTGATGGGGTTTCCCTTACGCCCAGAGGATCAAATGATTCACAAACGTCTGGTGAT
This sequence comes from Lycodopsis pacificus, assembly GCA_028022725.1. Lineage (NCBI taxonomy): Eukaryota > Metazoa > Chordata > Actinopteri > Perciformes > Zoarcidae > Lycodopsis > Lycodopsis pacificus. The sequence continues at coordinate 12,927,016 of CM051692.1, forward strand.
GATGCTGAATGGTGCATTAAGCCCTTTTGTAGACAAACTCTGGTCAAGTTTATGTGTGAAATCTTTCTGTGGTGAGTTGCTTTGGGCTGTTTACCTGCTTACCCCCCCCCCAGCAGTCGGAACCTGCCCACCTTAGCTATCGCAACTAAATACCAGAGCTGGATGGTCTGAGTATAAACAAGCGTTCAATGAATCGCCCTCTGGGTGTTGCTCTGCATTCAGCCCCGATCCCTGTCCGCTGCCTCTCTGCGCTCGCCGCCCTGCATACTGAGCGTCGGACTTTGTGGCATGGAAAACCTTTCCTGTACTCTCTCAGTGATCCTCTTTTGCTTTGAATGAGTGACGCGGAGTTGCGTCTTCGTTGCATGTACAGTCACAATGAGCGTGCTATTAGACCCCATGTTGTCCCTTATGATGTGCTGAGTTTTTCCAGAAAGGTCAGAGGTGATGGAAGGTATTTGTGTGGGATGCATGTCAAGAGTGGGACTAAACAGGCCTTTAGTGGCAGTCACACTAAGCTTTCTGCCGGGCAGCGGGCATTCTTCCTCCATCCCCTATCCCGTGAGCCTCTGCTTCTGGGACAAAGTCCTCTTTGTATGCCCATGGCTCTTGGCTAGAGCACACAGAGCTTTGAAATTGTGTTTGAACGATGGGATTTTCATTTCTATCTCTCCTTTTCGTGCTTGCCCTCGCTCCTGTTTGCTTTCACTCTGCACCGAGCCTCACCCCCTAACCCTTCTCACCCACCTTTCTGCCATAGCACCATCACCGTGCGTGTTGCCAGCTTGAGTGTTTTTACTGGGTGCTATGGATGGGCAGCATCAGTTTCTTCTTTACCTCTCCTGGATACACTCTAGACAGTTTTAGATGCCTACGGTGTAATAAAAAGAAGCTTCAGAGGTTTAATTTTGAATTTCAAATTTCTTATTATAAGCAGTCGGTAGACTTTTTCAAAGTTGCTCATATTTCCATGAAAACGTGTTTCTTTCTTCCCTTCCTGCTCATTCCTTTATCATGAAATATTGTGATTGCTAATGCCGTAATAAGTAACAGCCGTTATTAGTAAAATTATGATATAAAGACTTGACGCTTGAGCGTGCAGAGAAGTACAGAAAGTAGCGGATTGCGGCTGTAAACACAGGGTGTCGGGTAGCTTTTCCTGATCTTGTCCCAAAATTAATTTCTGCTAAGATAGTTTTTCCTCCAGCAGGATGTCCTTACATTGATTTCATAGGGATGAAAACAAAATGAGTATTTGTGGATTGTTTTATTGCGATTGTATTTCTTGTTGCTCTTCAGAATGAAAGCACCGTACATGCCCTGCTTTTGCTGTATCTGTTTAACACTTTTATTTGTTTGGATGCACATCTAAGGAACCCAGCAGCCCGTGCGCCTGCGTCCCTGAGGCTTTGACCCCGTCCTTGCACCGCTTACTACTGTTTGCATACAGTTTTGGCTGTATAGGTATTTAAAGCTTGTTTGCACTGTTTACTATAATCAGTGTAACTCGCAGTGGATATCGAGTGTCAGCTAAATGTGTGAAACGCACATGTAAATTATTCCACCCGAGGTGTTATTAAACAAGCTGCGACTTAAGCTAGTTGCAGCTTTGAAATGTGTGTGTGTTTGTGTGTGTGTATGTGCCAGCAGACAGTCGGTTTCTCCCCCCACCTAGTAATCTCACAGCTGCTCGTCTGGCCCGTACCTGCTGCTGTCGTTACGGTGCTGCGGAAAACACAATAAGGGTAAACTGCAAGCTTTCACCTCTTTTACTGTTTGACCACTTACTGCTGACCGACTGAATGAATGACTCAATGTGGTGGCTGATGTAATGTCAAGTGCGGTGTGTTTGTCCAAATAAATCTCAAAATTTCACCTGCAAAGGAGAGTGCAGTCAAATACTCAACACTGGAGTATTGTCCTTTCTCTGTGGCGCAGATATTTGCATGAATTCTTCATATGAGAGCGGGATGTATCAGAGAAGTTCCCTGTTCACCAGGTGGGTTGTCACTGTGTCAGAGAGCCCGCTAACCATTTATTTCCCCTGGGTTTCTATTGCAAGATAAAGAGTCCAAGGACTTCGCCCCCTTTAGGGGCACGCTCCCCCGGAAGAAGATTTTATGCATTTTAAAGTTAAATCACTCTGGTGCACTTTGAGAGCAAAATGAAAGGCAAGATCTATGTAGAACGTTGTGCTCTAGAAAACAATTTAGGGAACATTGGTTTGTAGAGACACAGCAAAGTATCTCACCAACAAAGCATGGTGAACTAGATGGGGTCTGTGTTTTAAGACGGGACGGCCCCCCCCTGGTTGACAGTCGCTGGCGAGGGCCAGAATGCTCTGGGTGGAGGTCCCACAAGAGACTCTCACACTGAGTGGATTGAATCCCCTGGGCAGACGGCGTAGACCTGTTGAGAAGTGTGACAATATTGACGGTTCGTTATTTAACTCTGGTTGACAGATTAGACCACATAAGAGGTAATACATGGGAATCACTCATTCAGTATCTACAGTCAACTCTGGTGCCACAGTATTAGCAAGCTGTTATGTAATCGGACCAGCCAGCTTTGTTATGATCACTCCCACACGCACACGCACACACACGCACACGCACACACACACACACACACGCACACACACACACACACACACACACACACACACACACACACACACACACACACACACACACACGTGCTACTGTGCTTGTGAGGACCCTCACTGACATAATGCATTCCTAAACCCTGACCACAACCAACACAACTACAGGCCCATACCCTTAACCCAAAGTTAATTCTAACCCCAAATCTAAAACCAACTCTTAACCTGCTGAAGATGAGGACCACACATAAGTCCTCTCTTCTGCAAAAGGCCTAGAACTCAAAGTGGTCCTCACAACAGCAGGATAAACGGCACATTGGTGACTTTCCTCACAGAGAAAATCAATATATTCTAGCAGGGTTTAGCCAATAGCACAACATTTAAGACGAATAAAGTTAAGTTTACTGTACAGTGGGTATAGTTTGTGCACAAATTAAGCCTTTTATAATTCCCATTGGTGGTTTAAGTTGGTGATGCTATTAATCAGAATACATATCTGACGTTAAACGGCGACCTGATCTAGTAAATCACAAGATTGAAACCAGCTGGTTGTTACGAAGAGCTTACGAAGGATTCACTTTCAAACTTGGTAATGGATCTGTGAATAACTGGTGCAACCCAATCCAGGGCCTTTTAAATGTAGATGGACTTGGTAAATGGACTTGCGTTTGTATAGCGATATAGTTTCCGACCACTCGGCGCTACACAACACATTACAATAGTCTCCCATTCACGCACACATGTATACAGTGATGGCAGAGGCTGCCATACAAGGGGCCCCCTACCCATCAGGCGCTAATCTAAATATTCAGTCTTTTGGGGGGACTGGAGGCGCCGGGGATCGAACCGCCCATCTCCCGATTAGGGGACAACCTGCTTTACCTCTACCTTAATAGGTGCCACAGCCACCAATTACTGCTATACACCTGTGTTACACCTGATGAGATGAGATGAGAGATCTGCTGTAAAAATGTCTATTGGCTATAATTCAAAGTGAAATCGGGGTTTGTGGACAATGTTGGAAAAGCAGTAAACTGTGCTTTTAAACTGTGCTTTCAGTGTACTTTTTGAAAAAGTGATTTCACATTAATCCAAATCATGCAGCATGTGCACAAGAGATTTATTTTACACATTAGCGGTCTGATTCCTTGAGCAGAGATGCCATCATTTCATTTATGTGAGCTTCCGTAAATGAGCGGTAGCTCTGATGATGCCTCCTGCCCTCGTCTTGTGTGGCTGTTTGCTGACGACGATGATCTTTGCGTACAGTGTTCTATACAGTGTTATTGTTTTGCTCCCCATTGACAGTTCAAATATTTGTTTCCACTTGGAACAAACTACGATGGTGGCGACCATTTGCAACATGTTTGATTAGCGCCCAAAAGTATAATCCATATATCAATCCTGTTGAAAATCTGTTTGTGTTGCTCTCTAATAATTCAAATGAGAAGACAAAGGGAAGGAAAGCTAAGCCTCTGCTAAAGAATAGGCCAGTTTGTGGACCATTTCCTAATTGTTAATGAGGGGCTCCAGGGCAGCTTGCCAAGGCTGGAGGGCCAATGGCGAAGGCCTGTTTGAACAGTGAAGGGGGGGCGGAGAGGGAGTAGGGGCTAGCTGTGGGGACACTGTCACTGAGGGGACCCCTAAACCCCTTCGGCCCCCTCCTACCTGGTCCACAAAGTGCTGGAGCAGGCAGCTGAAAGCGGCTGTCACTTCCATCCGAGACGTTAATGAGGGTCTAGCTGCTGCTTCGGGACTCTGGTGAGCTTGTGGGGCTTGCAGACTATCTGAGGAGCAAACCCTTTGGAGAGTAAAGGGGGGGGGGGGGGGGGGTCACTGAGGTCTTGAAGATGTCCAACAACAACAATAACCAAGAGGAGGAAGAGGAAGAGGATGCGGAAGAGAAAGGAGAGGAGGTCATGGTGAAAATCCCACCACCTCCACCTCCTCCTGAGGCCAACGGGAAGGGTCCAGCTGAGGAGGGGAAGCCGGTGCCCAAACCCTTGCCCAACGGGCACCATTGCCAGCCTATGAACCGCAGTATTTTTCCTCTCTCCGCAGTCTCGTCGGCGGCCGAGAGGATCCGCTTCATCCTCGGCGAGGAGGATGACGGCCCGGCGCCGCCTCAACTCTTCACGGAGTTGGACGAGCTTCTGTCGGTGGATGGACAGGAGATGGAGTGGAAGGAGACGGCCAGGTAAGGACCTCCGTCTCAAGATTTGGGTCTTCCTGTAGATGCACCTGCAGTTGCAATGAATTTAGAAATGTTCTCCATTGACTTTCACTCGATCGTTGAAAACATGTAACACAGTTGGCTGTGAAAAGTCATCTATACATCAAGAAATGATTGCTGAAAAAACAAACAGGTTTCTTAAAGTTCACCTCAAAAACTTTGCTAACTTTAATTGTTTGGATTTTAGTTCTAAACAGCCACCCCAGAGTCAAATAACTAATAAAAAAATGGTGAACTTCACTGAGTAAAATCAGTTCTTCTAACATCAAATAATTTGCCGTGCATTGAAATGGGAACAGCGTAAAAAGCGAGCTCACAGGGTCTCACAGGTCTCTCTCGTGTGGCCCACTAGTAGGATGGAGATGGGCTGATTGTTTATACGTCATTAGCGTTGGATGAGTGGAGCTCTCTCGGGGGGGAAACTGGATCCCTGGGCTGCTGTTTGAGCCTCCAAATGAGTTGATCTGTTATCATAACCTCTGACCAATTGTGCTGCAGATAGAAGTTCACTCTTGGTTGAGTGATTTGCAGAGGAACTCTGCCGAAGGACTCTGCTGTCAAAGTCTTTCAGTATTCTTAAAAAGGAGCTTCACTTTTACTCAGGAAGGCTTTTTCAGGCCAAGTTCTGTTGATGCATTTGTCCAGCCTCGGATGCACCCAGGACAAGTGATATCGGATTAGTGGAGAATGAGCACAATGATCAGCTTTAACGGAGTCATGTCAACATTCAAAAGGTGACACTATAGCTTGACAGTTTAACCTGGATTGGACAGAATTGGACACAAACCTGTTTATTCATTGCTATTTCCTTAGTTAGAAGAAATACATTTAAAAAAGAGGGATATAAAACAAGTTTAAAGACGGTTCCTCAATAAAATAAGGTAGAAGTGATGTTGAAAATGTCAACACAACAACATATTTTTCTTTACATAAGGCAGAGTTCTCTGCAGTGTAACATAATGAAATAAAAAGGTTCAGCAGGGTTAAAAAGGTCAGAAGAGGACTACAGCTCCAGACCCTTTTAAAACCAGTTTTGAATGCTTACAACGGGTGAAATAAATCAGCCCTGTATCTTTAATGTCAAACTTATTATTCTGCAGATAACTGCAGAGATTAAGATCCTGGTCCAAAGTCTCACCAAGTGCACTCAGTGGACCCAAAACGAATAAAAGATCTCACAAGTGCTGGGGAGTGCTGGCGGTCCGCCAAGTGCTATTTTGGCAGCCAAAAGTGTCCAAATAAAAGGCTGGTATAGAAACAAGTTCTCAGTCCCAGTTCAGTTTCCCATCGCCATGACTCTGAGAGAGACAGAGAGAGAGAGAGTGATTAAAAAGAGACATGAGGAAAATAGAAGTGAAAACACTGCCTCTGAATTTAAGAACTGATTTATTTTTTGTTAAACTTAAAACAAAGAACTGAATTCTGTCGCTCTTTCAGCCTGGCACTTAATGAGACTTTGGCAACATGAAATAAATGACAAACAGGCAAATTTAGTTTGACCATTTATTTGACAAAATTGCACACACCTGACAGTTTATCACCAGTTTCACAATGATGTGACGTTCACGTATGATTAATAGCCGAGTCAACAAGTCAGGTGTGCATTGTTTACATAAACTAATAATGTATGTATGACATGAGTAAAAAGCCTCATGGTACTCTGTGTTTGTCGTGTTCCCCTTTTCATCCCTCCAGGTGGATCAAGTTTGAGGAGAAGGTTGAGAAAGGAGGTGAACGCTGGAGTAAACCCCACGTGGCCACGCTGTCCTTGCATAGCCTTTTTGAACTGCGGACGTGCATCGAGAAAGGCACCATCATGCTGGACATGGAAGCTTCCACTCTATCTCAGGTTGTTGGTAAGTCGGTCTTATGCAACAGGATTAAATTGCATTGCACTCGGGCCCAGTGTTGATTGTTTGCATTGGCGAGTGTGTTTCAGGAGGAAATGTAAGGGAACCTGGATTGTTTTCAGGTTGAGGTGCATATTTTCATTTCAAATCACATTACCCATAGTTCAACAGTGCCGTATACTTAACTTGGTTACGATGTTTCCCTTTTCTCAACCAAGTTCTTTGAGGTGCCTCAACAGAACCACAACAACTTTAATGTTGCTTTATTTGCCAAGAGCGGATCTTTGGTAAAACAGTTAAAAACCACTGACGAATCCGTCCATCAACAAATAAGCTGCTCTGTGACGTGCACGATATGCAGAGCTGCTCTGATGGACACTATATGCAGAGCTGCTGTGTGACGTGCACGATATGCAGAGCTGCTCTGATGGACACTATATGCAGAGCTGCTCTGTGACGTGCACGATATGCAGAGCTGCTCTGTGATGGACACTATATGCAGAGCTGCTCTGTGACGTGCACGATATGCAGAGCTGCCCTGTGAGGGACACGATATGCAGAGCTGCCCTGTGACGTGCGCGATATGCAGAGCTGCTCTGTGACGTGCGCGATATGCAGAGCTGCTCTGTGACGTGCGCGATATGCAGAGCTGCTCTGTGACGTGCGCGATATGCAGAGCTGCTCTGTGACGTGCGCGATATGCAGAGCTGCTCTGTGACGTGCGCGATATGCAGAGCTGCTCTGTGACGTGCGCGATATGCAGAGCTGCTCTGTGACGTGCGCGATATGCAGAGCTGCTCTGTGACGTGCGCGATATGCAGAGCTGCTCTGTGACGTGCGCGATATGCAGAGCTGCTCTGTGACGTGCGCGATATGCAGAGCTGCTCTGTGACGTGCGCGATATGCAGAGCTGCTCTGTGACGTGCGCGATATGCAGAGCTGCTCTGTGACGTGCGCGATATGCAGAGCTGCTCTGTGACGTGCGCGATATGCAGAGCTGCTCTGTGACGGGCGCGATATGCAGAGCTGCTCTGTGACGGGCGCGATATGCAGAGCTGCTCTGTGACGGGCGCGATATGCAGAGCTGCTCTGTGACGTGCGCGATATGCAGAGCTGCTCTGTGACGTGCGCGATATGCAGAGCTGCTCTGTGACGTGCGCGATATGCAGAGCTGCTCTGTGACGTGCGCGATATGCAGAGCTGCTCTGTGACGGGCGCGATATGCAGAGCTGCTCTGTGACGGGCGCGATATGCAGAGCTGCTCTGTGACGGGCGCGATATGCAGAGCTGCTCTGTGACGGGCGCGATATGCAGAGCTGCTCTGTGACGTGCGCGATATGCAGAGCTGCTCTGTGACGTGCGCGATATGCAGAGCTGCTCTGTGACGTGCGCGATATGCAGAGCTGCTCTGTGACGTGCGCGATATGCAGAGCTGCTCTGTGACGGGCGCGATATGCAGAGCTGCTCTGTGACGGGCGCGATATGCAGAGCTGCTCTGTGACGGGCGCGATATGCAGAGCTGCTCTGTGACGGGCGCGATATGCAGAGCTGCTCTGTGACGGGCGCGATATGCAGAGCTGCTCTGTGACGGGCGCGATATGCAGAGCTGCTCTGTGACGTGCGCGATATGCAGAGCTGCTCTCTAGTGTTGCGTGCGCGATATGCAGAGCTGCTCTCTAGTGTTGCGTGCAGGTTCATGGATTGATGCACATCACACATGGGGCTCAGAGGGTTCCTTCCTCTTCTTCTCTTTAAGAGAAGCAAAAGGTCACAGCTCTAAGTCCAGTCCGGTCATTACTGTACTTTATAACACTGGGGGGCTCAAATAGTAGTTTGTAAGTGGTCACACAAAAAAGTTGCTAATTTGAGGACAGCCAGCCCTCCTCGCTATTGTCTGCATGAGGGAGCAGGAGGAAGAGTTACCACTCGGCGTGATTAATGTGAAGCAATTGAGTGTGCTGCATGCACTGTACAGGCCGAGCGGAGCTGGGCCTCTTGCTTTGAGGCCGGCCGACTTGACTGATGGGCCATTAGCGGCGCTGCCCCTCCACAAGAAGAGAAATCTCCCCGAGGCTGCTATATGTCGGCATTCAGGCTTCTGACCTTCTCCTTTTTAAAAGAAATAGTCAAGACCTTTTGATTGAGCTGTTTTTATGGTGCCATGAAGACTTTCATACAGGAGCTTCGTGTCTGGGAGGCACTTGTCTTTACAAGAATGAGGAGTTATATTGACTCATTTAGTTGTTAAGTTGAGGTTGTTGGGCTGCAGGACGGGGAAAAATCACACGCAGAATGAAAAGTTTGTTTATTTATTTGATTTGTTTAGTGTTGTTGCTCCTCAGAACTTTTTTTTGTCTCCAATTTCTGAATTCATGTAACGATGTCACAATGAGTAGGATTTATCAGTTGCGGTTTGTAAACACGACGTTCAAAGTTGGCCCCTCCTCCTCGGCTCAACGAGGGTCAGGGTGCTCGCCATCAGGTGAAGCCAACCCTGGATTCACTTTCCTTTTGGGGCGAGCTTTGTCCGCTTGGCGTTTCATCACAGCGTTTTTTTTCAGCGCTCTGTCTCCTGTTTTCATGGCTTCCTCTTTGAAGTGTGCTCACAATCTCACACCTGGTCGATACCTTTTTTTTATAGAGGTTGACGCCCAGAATCGTCCCGAACAAAACATGAAAACACAGGCAGACGAAAGAGCCTCTGCAGATACAGACACCGCCTCACACTTCTAGTGGGTCAGCAGTAGGTGATGATGGAGCCTTCAGGTGCTGAAACAATTGGTAGACTTACATAAAACTTTCTGACAATTCTGAGAAATTATTACATTTTCTACGTTACATATAAAGTATAAATTCTAAGTTGACATCGAGGGTTTGCTGGATGTCACTGAACGTTGAATAAATTTGGGTTTTCAACTTTTGTTCCAAGAAAAGTTGCATCGTATTGATCTGAAAAACACCATTTTTTTACGTGAAAAGATCTCTAGTGAACTTCATGCTATGACATGAATTGCAATATATCTCCTTGCTTACAGTATCACAATATATTGAATCATAGCCCCTGTATCATGATACGTATTGTATCGCCAGATTGTTGCCAATACGCTAATAATATAGTTTGTCAAGTCTTCTGTTCAGTGTCGTTTAACTTTCCTCCCTCCAGAAAAAGACAGAAATCCTCTTCCCTCACCCTCTTCCCTCCCTCCCCTCTTCTCTCTCGGTGCACCTCCAGAGATGATCACTGACAACCAGATAGAGATCGGCCAGCTGAAAGCCGAGCTGAAGGACAAAGTGATGTACACGTTGTTACGGAGACATCGTCACCAGACCAAGAAGTCCAACCTGCGCTCTCTGGCTGACATCGGCAAGACGGTCTCCAGTGCAAGTAGGCTGTTTTCCAACCAGGAGAACGGTAATACTGATGCCAGTTTGATGCAGTCTTCTCTTTATAAAAAAAAAAAAAAGATACAAAGAAAAAACTAAATCAGCCATTTACTCTATAATAGATTTAGATGTACGTCCCTGCATTACTGCATTTAATTTAGATTTTCTTTTGAGGAGGGCAGCAGTGTGCGACACACTGCTGCCCTCCTCTGCATGAACACACTAATGTGGCGCTTACCAGCTTGTCCGTAAATATAGGACCTTATACTTTTATTTTGAAGGAGTTAACGCAAAAAACCTTAATAAAGTGTGACTATAGTACTACTACTGGCTCACTCTTTGAACTAGTGGAACTATAGTTTGTAGATGTCTTATGCTAATTCCTCACAAACATCACTCTAACAACACGTTTAACGTCCTCACTGTAGGCTAATGTACTAACTGAATTCACGGATGCATATGACTTAATTGATATGCACCCGTGAGAGCAGGTGGAACTGATTTCAAATTGACTTCGGGTGTACGTTTTGACCCTGATGAATCGAGTTCTGTCTCTGAATTTATAACACTCGGTGAGAAAAGTCCAAGGCCCCGTGAGGTCATGAAAGTCATCCAGTATTTCTGTAGGATGTGATTAATCGAGCTTTATCATTTACAGCAGTCAGAATCTCTGAAGTTGATTATGAATTTCAATTTTCACTCTGTTAACTTGTGATTTTGTTGATATTTCTGACGGCTCGTGTTTTGATTTACAGTAGAATGAAACGGGCTGTCACTGTGCTTCACCGAGGGTCAGACCGAAAAGTACAAAGAGAGCTGAATTCAAATTCATGCAAAAATTGTGAAATTATAAAAACTTGGCTTCATTAATTATGTTACAAAATCTTTTATCAGTGAAATTGACATGAACTATTGAATATGTTCCTCAGAAGGCAGCACAAAGCTGCAAATACAAACCTCATCAAACCTTATTAATCAGAAACAAACACAATATCCAACCTGAAGCGGTGAGATGTAAAGTGACGGCCCTCATTCACACTGATGTTTAACTCGTGTTAACAACCTCGTCTATGAGTCCTTTTGATTGCAACACATTGAGTCACTGGATGTTCTCTGTGTTGACGACGTAATTAATCTGTTACCAGCCATGGGTCTTTGGAAAGGGAAGTTATTTATTACCTGCTGCTTATGGAAAGTGTTTGACTCTATCGAAAGAAAAGCTCCCTCTGTTCAGGATTAGCTAGGTGTGCTGATAATGATTCATTGATATCTACTAAACAAGGATAAAGTACATCCTCCAGTTTATTAAAATACAATTTGACTCCTGTTGCAGTAATCCTGTCCAATGACCCACGGTCCCCTGACTTAATGATGCTTTTCTTCTTACCACACTCCTCCGCACAGCTTGTAAAAAATACAGATAAATCCTGTTTTACACATCTTTTAACTGCTTGATTGTGTTCTCCTAACAAATGTCTTGCTTTGGCTCAGTGGGCTTGTCTATCATCTCTCTCTTCCATCTCTTTGTTTCCTCCTCTTCTGCTGCCCTGGATTGGGTTTGATAACCTGCTGCTGCTGCCGCCACTAAAAGCTCGTAGTCCGCTCGAGAACTCTGTGACTTGCCTGTCGGGTCACATTTCGATGGAGGACTTGCAGTCTCAAAGGAGTACCAGCATGGACTGGCTTAGTAAGTTCACGGGACCCAGTCTACGTTCACACTGCAGACCTCCGATCAGTTCTGGTTCAATCACGGCTCGTTATTGTTGTTACAGAAACAGCCAAAGAGTTTATATTTGAGTTCTGTGGCTCGTATATTTGGCTTTTTTTTTCTCCAATTATCTCTTTGTCTTTCGTATAAATAACTCACTCAGACAATCTGCCAAATGCCTCACTTTGTAGCACACAGCCAATCCATGTGACTCAGATGGGAATTGGGAAATGTAACCGTGCAGCTGCAGCTCTTTGTTGTTCAAACATCAGTTCTGTGTCGCATGTGAGTGAAAACCGTCAAAACTGGAAAGCTTTCGTCTGCAGTTTGAACGTAGTCACGCAACTGTAGTGAAACTGTCTCCTGTCCCAAGGACAGTAGTAGTACTCGTTAGTGCTTTATATAGTAGTGACATTGAGTAGTTTCTTTTTCTCCAAAACTTTACATTTGTCTAAGATTATATACTTGATCCCTTATTGTATTTCCCTTTTAATTTAGTTGCTTTTTTTACCTTTTATTTCTGTATAGAGTAGATACAGAAATAAAAGTGCTACAATTGTATCATTTCTACTGGCTGCATCATACTGACAAGCATGTTATTACCCACAATCCTCAGGGGGCAGATGTTTGAAAGGCTACAGTGGCATCAGAATTTGCTCTGGTTGAGATTTGTACCGCTCTCGATGCCGTCTCTTACCCGCGGCGGCTCCAGGACTTGAGTAAGGTCACGTTCTGCTGTCAGATCTCTGATGAGCTGAAGCCAGAAGTCAGCAGAGCGTCAATCAGAGTCTGCTCTTCACCTGCACTTTGTGGAAGACTTGGATGTGAAAGATGGACAGTAAAAGTATTGATTATTTCAACACAGTAAGGCTGGATGCACAAAATGATTATTGTTGTTATTTATTAAGTGAGCGCTGCGTTTGTCGTCCTAGGTTATTCCCCAACAAGTGTAGAGAAAGCTGTTGGTTGAATAATAATTCCATTGTTGTAGAATACAACGGACCAAACACATTTGAAGTTAAAAAGTCAACATCATGTCGTAGAGTTTTTGCCATTAAATACTAAATATGGGAAATGGTTGAACATCTAAAATGCAATGTTGTACTACGTTTGTAGGGTTCTATACAAGATGCTCACGTTAGGGGAGGCTGGACTTTGTGGGTGCTTTACGTTCTAATTACGAATTTCAGACTTTAAATGACTGACTTCAATCGAACGGCGTTCGACTGGCCGATGTTAAGATTTACAGCAGATTGTATGTAGACCAGTTACAGTAAATTGCAAGTTAGCCTGAGTTTTGTGCTCCAGTTATTAAGTAGATGAAAGTGACTGGTATCTGAAATCTCGTCATGATTTTGACCGCTGTTCTTTTCGGCGCTGCTTGGGGAGCAAACTGTCTGGGCCACTGTCTCTTTTCCTGGTTCTCTGCTGTCCTTTTCAGATGACGTCTTACGTGAAGCTGGTCTAATCACACGGGGGTTGATGTGTTTTTTTCAGATAGTCCCACCACAACTCACCGGAACCTGACCTCCAGCAGCATGAACGACATTTCTGACAAACCGGAAAAAGAGCAGGTGAGTCAACCTGATGATTTAATAATAGTGGAAATAAATGTTTGTTATCTTCAATTTGTCTCTAAATTATTTTTTGCTGGAGTGTTTCTGCAACGTTGATGGGTTTCTGTAGGGGATTCTGGGTTTTTTTATGACGTTGGACTGGAAATTTAAAAGGCGAAACAAAACCGACAAAGTATTTTATGAATGGTTTTAATAAGTTCCATTTGTCTGAAGAATCTCTACAAGAATTATTGAAAGAGTCATCAGACAAACCAACTCATTATCGAGATAATGACGGATAAGTTATAACTTAATTAAGTTACCAATCAAGTCGTTTTTTGACTCATTAACTATTAACAAAAAAAGTCCACTCCAGAGGTGCAGACGGTGGCTGCTGTTTCAGAGCAGAGACCGTCTAAAGTACATTCTTCCAACCACGGTCGTCATCACCCAGCCCGCTGCAGCCAAGTCTGTTCAACAATATCTTGTGCTTCAGCTCTACTTAGCAGTTTATTGAGTCTGTCGAAAATCTGCATAAGCTTTTCCTTTCATTGTCAGTGTGGAGACTTTGTTCCAGCGAGGATGATGCTTTTAGGCCAAGAATCTTTGATACAAGGAATAACAGAAAGAGAAATGAATGATCAATCTATGATTAAGTTACAATGGAATGTTACGCACCCGAACACACACATCTGTACTCTTCCAGCCCACTTCCACTACCGCCTTACGATACACTGAGACTATCTGTCACACCTAGGAGATATGGGAGAGGCTTTCGCTGTCTTAATCAGCGAGTTTCCATCTTTATTTGAAACCTGTAACTCGTAGTGTTTCAGAATGTGACGTTGAGGCACTTCTGCAGAGTTCACGTCTCATTTTCCGGTCTGAGGATTTAATACTTTTGACAATTGGGAGAGAATTGGGTCCGACAGACCCAGCATGTCGTCCTGTGGGACAGAAGGAAAGGGATACTGGACAGGAAGCACATCTTAACTGAAGCTCTTCCACACCCACTCAGTTTCCTCTGTGGGCCGACATGCAGTGATCATTTCCACGCTGGCCACAAGCCTGTAATCTCATTGCTGCATTGTTTGGACTTTCCAGAAGGCCAACATTGTATTATCTACTTAAAAAACAAACGCCATGACGACATACCACCAGAGCTAAGTAAGAAAGTGGGTTTTCTGGAATTTGGGTGAAATGACCCTTTAAGAAGGAGGCAGCAAACCCGCAATTTCAACAAAAATAAAGAACTGTTATTCAGTATTTTGCAAGCTGTACGAGTAGATTTCAAGTCTTAGATAATGCAGTTTGTGCCTCGTGCCAGTAGACGTAGTTTATGGAGTTGGTGTGGATTAAGCGGTGATTGGACCCGGGTCAGGGTGTGCGGTTACGCAGGTTTAACTTCTCAATCATTTACAGACAAACCTCTTGCCAACGCGGCTCAGCAGCCTCTTATGGGATCTGTTTGGATCTCGGCAGAGGAAGGTCACAGCTTTATGGGATGTCAGTCCTCGGAGGCTATTGGCAGCGACCGTTCCAGAGCATGATCTGGGTTTGGCGGGCATGATGACAAGTGATAGACGGTCATCATGTTCTTTTAGCTCTAGTTATACTTGCTGTTTTTTTTATTTTCTTTGTTTATTGTGGGTTGGCACCAAAGAGGATTAAAAATATGGTCAAACTCGGTCTCTTTGTTAACGGATTCATTCGTATATCATCTTATTTTAGACGCATCATTTCTCTCAGACTCATATTTTTAAAACTATACAGTTTGTGTTGTTTACTGGCAGCCTCGTTCATTGGAGGAAATGTCCGTGTTGTTTGGGATCTAATCCAGATTAAAGCCTGGCACAGCAGATTTAACATCAGCTGATACTCCGTCTTTGGTTTGGTATCCAGAAACTCATCCGAACGTTCTCCGGACAGCTGATTGATTAATTGCTATCATATTAAGAACAAGTTATTTTATTTAGCACCTGCGGTCCATCTCTCTTTAGCACCACGCTTTGTTTTATTGCTACTGATCCCTGAGATACATAGAAGAGCTTTTCTGAAATCAGAGGATATGAAACCGGTTATCTTAATGAAGTAGAGTCATAATGATCACTAATGATTCTTTTTTACCTGTTAGTCTATCAGGTAATTGATTGGCCTCAATATTGTCAGAGAAATAAGAATGAAAAGAACATTGTACATGTGTGATATATATGTTTTAATCTATTTTAAAATGCAGATAAATGCGTTGTTCATGAGCTTGTAGAAGTGTTTGATAGTGTACCAGTGGTGAGTGAGTGGAACTGAACAGAAACTTCAGCTTTTAAATGGTTGTGTATGAAGAAATGTTGAAGGAAAGATGAAGTTGTTGACACGGACTCTGATGTAAAACGTGCTTCTACGTGACCTTCCAGGGCACAGAGCTGCTGTGATTCATCCCTGGCTGCGTCTGAGGAGATGCTTCCTGCCGGCTCTTTGCTGAAGTTAATACATAACGCAGTAGTTTTCAATCTTATCTAGATCAGGGGTTCTTAACCTTTTTGACCTCGCGGCCCAATCGTGGGCCCCATGGTTAAGAATCACTGATCTAGATGTTTATGGTTCTTTGTCTTTGAAGTTGTATCCATTAATGATCTCAATCTGCTCATAAATTGTGACTATGTATGTGATTGAACGTGTGCAATAACCGCTCCTGCATGAAAGACATAGAACAGTGAAGTATGGACAGACATGAATTTGCATCTCAAGGGATTTTTATTGCAAAATGTGACAAACAAATGTGAACCTCAAATCATGAAACACGATGTCAACTTGTTTATCAGTACTTGACTTGTGTCTGTGTCGACTTTCTTGCGAGAATTAGCGACTTTTGGATCTCGTGCTGAGAGAGCTGACAGCACTGGGCTGGGTTCTTCTGTTCGATTATTTATTTAAATCCAGCGAATATGAATTAATTGGATCTTCCGATACGCTATTAATATCCAGCAAAACATTTAGAACATTTTGTGATGAATTCCAGCAAAATGTGTCTTTTTTTTTTTTTAAGTATTTACACCAAGAACAGAAACACTCAGAAATCTGAAAAAGACAAAAGAACTAACCTCTTCTTGGTAAGATGATCACCCGAAACATTAGAAGATCAGAAGGAAAGACGTGTAAAGACATGGTTTGTTGCTTTTGTTGCAACTGGAAAATGTCTCTTTAAAGACAGAATTGCGGGACTTTAATGTCCTCTTAAAGCTATAATGTTGAACCTGTGGAGCTCAGCAGGTGTCTGACCTCCATCTTCGCACACCTCACCGTCGCCATGACAGGAAGAAATACAAACCTCATTTTCCCACTTGGTCCTTATCGAGATACCACGGGAGCCTCCCGGTTTGGTATTTAAGCTGAATGGGATTGTCCGGTTTGATGTAGGTTGTCTAATTGTGTTGGGTAGCTTGCTGGTGTGAACATAACATCCAACGTCTCCTCCTGTTCGCCCCTTTTGTACTTTCAGCTGAGGAACAAGTTCATGAAGAAGTTGCCGAGAGACGCCGAGGCCTCCAACGTGCTGGTGGGGGAGGTGGACTTCCTGGACGCGCCGTTCGTGGCGTTTGTTCGTCTGCAGCAAGCTGTGATGCTGGGAGCGCTGACAGAGGTTCCTGTTCCCACAAGGTAGCCGAGATTCATGTCCGAACTCCAGGAACGCATAAATAGGAGCTTCAGTTTCATGTAGAGGGACGCGTCGGTCCAGAATATCCGTGGAGACAGTTGTAGTTGTCAAGGAGCCACTCGGGCTGCTTTACACACATATTGTAAGGTTTAGTACATTTACTTCCATTTTACACTTTACTCCGTCTGTATATATATATACTGGTATATTTAATATTCTTCTTTACTGTCAATCCCGTGCAATATCCAATACGTTTAAGTGTTATCTTACATTTTACATTTTTACTCCGTCTGTATATACTGGTATATTTTGTATTCTTCTTTACTGTCATATTTTCTATTACTGTTTACTGTTTAGTTTATTTATACTACTTGATTTTTTATCTTCATTTCATTTTATTACTTGTGAGCGATGCTGCTGTAATCCTGTAATTTCCCCACTGAGGGACTAATAAAGGATTATCTTATCTTATCTTAGTAACAGACAGAAATCTGGGAACAACACTTAATATAATAAGAAAAAGTCAGAAAATACACAAGAAAATTGCTAATCAACAAAACGGTGGATTGCATGATATTGTATGGTGCACATAATATGTACTTGTCCCTTTTGTTCACCTTAAATACCTTTTATATAGAAATCCAAAACAACATTGTAATTAAAAGACTTAAATGTTCCGAAACTTCAACATCTGACTCTTTAAAAACTGAATATTATGAACTTTACGTTTATTTCGTTGTGTCCTGCTGTTTGCTCTCTGGCTGCTTGAGAGTGTCATAAAACTACAGGAGCGCCACGGAACTGGTTTCTGTGCTGTTGTTGTAACCAAAGAGCCATGAAGCCATTTCATTTTCTGATGAACTAGTAAATGTTGAGTGTGTGTGTATATCTCATGCGTCACCTTCACGGCCGTACTCGTAGCAAACACACATGATGTAGTGAGCTGTTTGAATGGATGTCTGGTGTACTGTATGCAACAGCTTCCCTGCTGATAAAACATATTCACAATGTGTCTTTGTGCTCGGAGTGAATGTGTCCACAGCTTAGCAAGTTGTGAATGAAACCTGCAAACAGGTTGCACTGCTGTATAGATGAAGTAAAGATGCTGTCAATCTTCAATCCAATCGCACATTAAACCGACACATGAACACCTGTCATCTGATTTAAACTCTTCTTTGGTTCAACAGTTTACCCGTTACAGGGAAGTAAGAAGACAAACGGCATTATTAACGCAAATACATTTTGTTCCTTTTGCAGATTTTTATTCATCTTGCTCGGACCCAAAGGCAAAGCCAAGTCGTACCATGAGATCGGCCGAGCGATCGCCACGCTGATGTCGGACGAGGTTAGACGGCCATCAACACGCGTCATCGCTGTTGTATCTTAATGCAGACAGCGAGAGCTTTCATGACGTTTTCACTCACAATATCTATTCCTCAATGTTCACAGAGAGTAGTAAGAGGAATCCAGCATACTATAGTCAGCCATTGTTAGATTTTTGCTGACACTGTGTTTCAACTCTACGGTAGTTATTTGAGCCGTACTTTGTACAGCCGTGCAGTCAGGTTCTAAAAAGTACGTTACAGTTTGAGCTGCCTGCTACTCGTTCGATCAGCGCTTTCTTCCTACTTGGATTTGTTGACATATAAATATCTCTGAAAATTCCTGAACAAGATACTGAAAAGGAATTTTCAATGTCAATCAGGAATATTCTTCAAGTTGTCCTGTGCGGAAGGAATTGTCATTTAAAAATTACAGTCATTTTCAGGATTTATTGTGCCAACGTTTTTTGTTTGTATTTGCCATCATGTGTACAAGTGACTATTTAATTTTTTTGGATTTAACCAGAAACACAAACCGAAAGTATGCAAATGTTGATTGAAATTAAAAGTCAGATGTGAGCAGTAGAACATCATTTAACCAAATCCAAAGTTCAGACGGTAACTGTTTACTCTGGATCCTCAGTGCTGATGCTGCATTGCGTTCACATGCTATTGATGAAATGCACCGATCAGATATTAATCGCTGTATTCACACCAGCATAGTGTTGTATTGTTTCGATGCCGTCTCTCCTTCCGCCTTCATTAATCCTCAGATCTGATGCAACAGTTCACAGGTCTGTTTCACACCCGAATGCCTCGTCCCTCTCTGTCTGTTCAGGTCTTTCATGACATTGCGTATAAGGCCAAGGACAGACAAGACCTGCTGGCCGGTATCGACGAGTTCCTCGATGAGGTGATCGTGCTTCCTCCGGGAGAGTGGGACCCGGCCATCCGGATAGAGCCCCCGAAATCCCTCCCCTCCTCTGACAAAAGGTCTGTACACATGTGCCGTCTAGCTCGCAATCATGGTAAAGTAAAAATAGAGTCAGATTAAAAACCATATATAGGAATTATTATGTAAAATAGAACAGACTTGCATAATGCTGCTATTTGTGGTCCTTTGTTTATGCACGGGGACCTTGCGGTTTATGATTACTACCTTAATTAAGATAGTTTCATCTGTTTTTCACTAAAAGAAGACGCGTGTCCTGTCTGTGACGCTTTTAGGTCCATTTTAAGAGTTTTAAGCATATTTTGATGATTTTCAGAATAATTTCGGGAATTGCAATTATTTTGGGCGGGATAATCATGACATGAAATGTTCACATTGTCCCATGCCTAGCACTGCACAGGAAACAAAGTTTTTTTTTATGTTTTGAACTATGTTGATATCGTCACAGTTGGTGTTTAATGAGGTCGGGGACGTCTCTTCGTCATCTGGTCGACATGATCGGGGCACATTCAGAACCCAAAATGTGTCTCCTCGCTGTGTTCCCTCCTCAGCAGTGTCCTCATGTGGATTCTCTGCCTGGGAAGAAAAATTCCCTGAAAACGATTTCAGTTTCTGGAGATAGTCTTCTTCTAACTGGAGGATTACATAAAGTAACCCCACGAGAGATTTCCCTTGTTATCTTATCTGACATCACAATTGTTCTACAAGGTCCTCAGGCTGCCTATTAGTCTGCTGGTCATTTATTAAACCATTTACACACACACACGCACGCACGCGCGCGCACACACGCATGCACACACACACACACACACACACACACACACACACACACACACACACACACACACACACACACACACACACGCACACACACACAGAGAGAGGATCTTGCATTAAACATGTAAGATGTGTTCTGAATGCTGCGTGTGCAGTAACTACATTATGTTAAAGAAGAGCAATCACTGCTAAATCACTGGAGTGCATCCACGTGTACAGCACAGTGTTCAATTATGAACGAGCAGCTGTGGGTTTTATTTAAAGCTGCAGTTTCACTCGGTACAGCGGGAACGTTTCAGCTATTTAATGTATGCGAGCACTGATCGATCAGGCTATTTAATAACATCGCACATATCAACATCGTCTGATCACCAACTCAAGAAAAGAAGCCATGACATGACACAAGAACATGCTGACACTTAAAGGTGCAGTTTGTAGTATTTGGTGACATCTAGCGGCGGGTTTGCAGATTGCAACCAACTGAAACTTCTCCTGAGCGCCGAGCACGTAGGAAAACTACTGCAGACGACGCGGAAACACAAACACGCCAATAGCGCTATCTCGAGCCATAGATTGGTTTGTCCATTCTAGGCTACCGTAGAAAGAGGACCGTTATATTGCATCTCTGCCAACAGATCCCCATAAATGCTGCACACTTTACCTTTTTTCGCAGCTTATTAAATGCTAAGAAAAAATGTAAAGTTTCTGCCAGACTGAACAAAACTGTGTGTATTTTAGGAAAAACATGTATGCAGGAGGAGACTCTCAGATGAACGGAGATATGCCTCATGATGGAGGTCATGGAGGAGGGGGACATGCTAGTGGGGACGAGCTAAAGAAGACTGGAAGGTATGAAGTTATGAAAGGAAAAAACATTTTTAAATAGTTGTTTTTATTTGAGAATGTATCGCTATAATAATTTGCATACCAGAGAAAAATGTAAAATGCCCAAAAACCTTGTGTCTGATTACACAGAATATTGTCTTGTTCCTCATATCTTGGGACATTTGGCCTCACTGTGCTAATGATTCAGTGTTTTCACAGACCATGTTTTGTACAATGAAAGAAGTTTCTTTTTAGTTGCTTTTTGTCTCTTTGCAGCTGTTTTGCATCTTTGTAGTCCTCTGTGTCTCTTTGTGTGTCTTTTCTTGGTTAATAAATGTCTCTTTGAGGTGAAGGCCACTTGGAGCACCCTGGGCCTGTGCCCGGCAGGCCCGTTTAGTAATCTGTGCGTGAACAACACCTTTTTGTTTCTCTGTTTTCAGGTTTTGTGGGGGTCTCCTACTTGACATCAAAAGAAAAGCGCCTTTCTTTGTCAGTGACTTCACCGATGCATTTCACATTCAGGCCTTGTCGACCATTTTGTTTATTTACCTGGGAACGGTGACGAACGCCATCACCTTCGGTGGTCTGCTGGGGGACGCCACAGAAAACATGCAGGTCGGACTGACATTCCAACCTTTCAGCAGCTTGTGAAGCGTTGACCACTTCTGTTCTGACTCCTCCCCTGACTTGTTCCCGTCCGTATGTGCAGGGGGTGTTGGAGAGTTTTATGGGCACAGCGATCACAGGCGGGGTCTTCTGTCTGCTGGGCGGCCAGCCGCTCATCATCCTCAGCAGCACCGGTCCTGTCCTGGTGTTTGAACGGCTGCTCTTCAACTTCAGCAGGTCCCTTCTCCATTTGCTTAACTCGTTCAAAGTATCAGGCCCACTGCTGGAAAGTTGAGAATAAAGTCAACATGTTTTTCTTTTTTAGGTCTTAAAGTTCAAATCAAAATAGTCATTATTTCAATTCTCCAGCTCAGTGAGCAGGAGACAGTCTGTCAGCTTTCATGCGTCAGATAAGGGACCTGATGGTATTAAGTTATTCTTGAGATATTGTCCTTTTATTCTTCAAACAATACAGCCTAATTCTCATAACGTTTAACTTTTTCCTTGAAATATAACAACTTTGTTCTTTTTTTCTAGTTTTCTTTTATTCTCTAATACAACCTCAACTTCAAGTAGAGTTGTCTGGCTCTCTTTTAGTGTGTGTTGTGTTTCTCTCCTCACAGAGATAACGCGTTTGACTACCTGGAGTTCCGCCTGTGGATCGGCCTGTGGTCGGCGTTCTTCTGCCTGATGCTCGTGGCCACTGACGCCAGCTTCCTGGTTCAGTACTTCACCCGGTTCACCGAGGAGGGCTTCTCCTGTCTCATCAGCTTCATCTTCATCTACGATGCCTTCAAGAAGATGCTGAAATTAGCTCACCACTATCCCATCAACGCGAACTTTAAAACGGAGTATGTCACGCAATATGACTGCCTCTGTATGGCCCCTACTGTTCTAGGTGAGAGGATGCTTATCTTTATTCAGGTGAAAGTTGGTATCTAGTGTTTTTTTACTCACGGATGCTGATAAGATGCGTATATTGATGAAACAATTGGCTGTTTTAGGACACAGGATATCAGCCAGAGGGAAAGAATGAATTTAATGAGAAGGGTTAAAGGGAGGATTGTTAAGTTTGCAGGTTTCCATGGATCGTTTGGTTGTGCGGAGTAATTACAGCTTTATTGACTGCTTTGTCTTGTTTTGGCACGAATGGACAGATATTTCTATCATGTGATGGTTACAGAGAATAAAAAAAACAAGCTTGCTGTTGTGACCATAAAAAATTGAAGTGAAGTGCTGCTGATGAGACTCTAAAGCGACACAGCATGCGTCTTTGTTTTGTTTTCTGGTGGAGGATGGGAGATGAAGAGGGGGGCAGCCCTGATTTACTGGTAATCCCCTGCTGCTTTCAAAAATATCTCCGTGACACACTCACAGAAATATGCTGCTCCACATACAGTCGAGCACAGTGCGAACCCCGGAGGGGCCAACAACAGACGCTTACTTTGGACGAGCAGCTGACACATCGAACTAAAAATGGAAGGAGTCTCTGTCTGTCCGTCTGTCTTGATAACGGTTCATCCGATTGACTTCACACTTGGCGGGTGTATTGCTGAGAGTCTGAGGAAGTGCAGCGTCTAGTGCTCGCTCTTGCAATATGCGGGGCATATAGCTCGCTCTCCGTCGATGTCCGTCAGAGCTTTTGCACCCAAACAACGCGTGTACTCCAGCGTTGCTGGGGGAGGCAATTATGTCATGGCTCAAGATGGAAATATCTTTTACTGTAAGTTCTCTTTGGGGCCGTTTTATGCGTGAGAACGAGAGAAACACCTGTAAACGAGGGACAGGGATAAGTCTCGACAGTTGGACTGTTGTGACATTTTCTACATGCATTGATTTACTGAGATCAGCTAACATGTTAAGTGTGAGCATGGCACCATGATAACGACACTTCTGTTGGGATAGTAACACGCATGCTACATTTACCACATCAGCATCTAACTGAAAGCAGCACGACTGAGCCTCAATGCAGCTGAGCTGAACATGTACAATGCAACTGAGATCCATTCAACAGGGTTGTTCTTCATGTGCGTACAGAGCGTCATAGCCGCATCAAGCTATTGTGGTTTTAGGCTCATTTTATTTGATTGAGGATGAAAAGTGCAATGTTAAAAATAAGTTCTTGCTTTTGCAGAGAACAGTACAGACGTCTCTGACGAAGGTACTTCGGTCTGGTTCTTGAACAACACTGGTCTGGTAAGTCTTTCATGTTTTTATCGCCGTCCTCTGAGAAAGAACAAAACAAGATGGATTTCCATTATTTCAATATTCTTTGACACTTTTCTATTGGTGTTTGTCCTCGACGCAAAATTATTCTTATTGGTAGTTTATGTGACATGTCATCAGTGGTGGAAAAAATACTCAGATCTTTCACTTAAGTAGCATTGTAGCGTAATAAAAGCCCTCATCAACAGAATGGCTCATTTTAGAATCAAATACATTATATTACCGGATTATAATTAGTAATGCGTAATTATTCATCACTTAATGTTGCAGCTGATAAAGATGGCGCTTGTTTCAACTCATTTATATACTGCTGGGTAGCTTCAGTATATCCCTAATGATGCTTCATCATTTATTAGTTGAGTTCCATTTACTTTTAATAATATGAAACAAAGTCCAGTTTTGAGGTACTTTACTTAAGTACAGTACGTAACCACAGCTCTTATGTACCGAAGTGTACTGTTTGTACTTCACCGATTTACTTCAATCTCGTAAAGATTGTCAAAGAATGCGGTCACAAGTCCCGTACCAACCTCAGGTGGAAGGATGAAGAGAACATTTAAGAACAAAGTGTTTGTTGAATGATGTTGCAACCTAAATAAAACCGCCTGATAAGCAAGTTGTTTCCACTTCGAGGTTATTGTGACACTAAGTCGGCTTATCTTTTATCTCCGTTTACTCCAAAACAGTGTCTGCGAAGGTTATCCGTCCGATCTTCTCGTCCTCCGTTTATGTCGCAGCTGCTCCTTTGCATTTCTTTGTTAATCGCGACGCTCTTCGTTTCCTCTGTGCAGCCGATGAACGCCACGTGGTCGTCCCTCTCAACGACGGAGTGCTTAAAGTACAATGGAGAGCTGGTGGGGAAGGCCTGCGAGTTCGTCCCAGACATCACCCTCATGTCCTTCATCCTGTTCTTCGGCACGTACACCTGCTCCATGTGTCTGAAGAAGTTCAAGACCAGCCCGTTCTTCCCCACCACGGTGAGCCGGCCGCACTAAGCTCATTCAGTCCCACGGGTCCTCTGTCTGAAACGGATTACGTGTCCAGCAGGTTACAGAGAAACAACTCCGTCAAGTGTTTGTGTTAACTTCCACCCAGGTGAGGAAACTCGTCAGTGACTTTGCCATCATCCTGGCCATCTTCATCTTCTGTGGAGTCGATATGCTCGTTGGAGTCGACACTCCGAAACTCATTGTGCCAAGTGAATTCAAGGTGAGTCCCTCACCGCCTCCTCAGTGCTCATGTCGATGCACAATTCAAGCGCAATTTTGTTTCGGTGCTTTGCTTCATGAAACATAAGAAGATTGCAGTAGACACTTGACTCCAAGAGTGCTCTGTGTAGGGAAACATTTTAAGTTGCTTTGGACAAAAACATCTGCCAAATGAATTCAATATAATGGGTTTGGAAAGTAATCAGCAGAAATCTAAAGTTATTTATATTAAAGAAACGCAACAACTTCTGTCTGCATGTTGGGCACAAATGCCGTTTTATCTTCCTCCTCCACAGCCAACGAGTCCTCACCGGGGCTGGTTCGTGCCCCCGTTCGGAGGAAACCCCTGGTGGGTTTACCTGGCGTCGGCTCTCCCCGCCCTGCTGGTCACCATACTGGTCTTCATGGACCAACAGATTACTGCTGTCATCGTCAACCGGAAGGAGCACATGCTGAAGGTAAAGATGAAACTTCTATCGACAAAATGTTTGGAATGCTAAATGTCGTTACTGTTTTAATACACAAGGTTGACTCACTGTGTGGGAGGCAGAGGAGAGTTCTTGGACCACAGATGGGAGGATTTTTGTTATTGTGGAACAATTGGCTGCAACATTTGTGGAAAATCTTTGTGGAAAATCTTGCATAATAAGTTCCTGTGATGTAAAATGCTCAGACTTTCATTGTGTGTAAATAAGAAATGCAGGTAACGGCACCAAAACCACGTTTCTTTGCAGCGAAAGACTCTTTTTCTCTCAGTTTGTCTCAGGTGATTTATGTGAAGTGGTGATTTGAATGCGTTTCCCAGAACGTCCTGCAGTTTGTACAGGACACTGGCTACCTTCACACTGTAGTCAAATATCGCTGTCGTTCTTCTCGTGGGGGTGAGAGATGTTTCGTGGCAGTGACTGAACACAGCTCGGCTCAGAGAGTCACTGAAGAAGTTCAGCGATGATTTCTTTGATTCCAGCGATGTGGCTCTTCGGTCGAGATCCAAAGTGCTCATAATCAGCATATCATATAGTCCGACCATAAAAGAGCTGTTTGCTGGGTTTTAGCTGTCCCGTGTCTGCTGCCGTGCTCTACACACTGTCTGTGTGTGTAAAGTCATGTAATGCATGACTTTTTGTCTGTACCAGAAAGGAGCAGGTTACCATCTGGATCTGTTCTGGGTGGCCGTTCTGCTCGTTGTCTGCTCCTTCATGGGTCTGCCGTGGTACGTAGCCGCCACCGTCATCTCCATCGCTCACATCGACAGTCTGAAGATGGAAACCGAAACATCGGCTCCTGGCGAGCAGCCGAAGTTCCTGGGTGTGAGGTGAGACGTCTTTAATGTGTTCCAGAGTGCGTACTGGTCTCCCCCAGTTTTGGATAAAATAAACTTAACGGAACAATTTTTACTAAAAAAAATGTCATTCACGCACTGATGGCACAGTCTTCGGGAGCGATTTGGGGTTGAGTGTCTTGCCCAAGGACACGTCGACATGGAATCGAACCGCCGATCTCCTGATTGAGGGACGACTCGCTCTACCTTTTTTGAGTCACAGTCGCCCAACTTCAAATCATTAGTTCCAAAACACAGAGCCATTGTCCTGTTAATAAAACGTCTCACACAGGTAAGAGAGTAAGATGAAACTTGAGCAGGGAGCTACGTACATGTTTTAGTAGGCCGACAGGAAGTTGTCATCGCACTGGTTCCCTCAACGACACAGCGTTTCCTTTGGATTTTGCAGAAAATAAGCTCTGTGGTGAACAAACGTTAATGATACTTGTTCAGCAAGATAATCTTCACATACGAACGCTTTAATGTTTTTTTTTCTGAAGCGTAAAAAGCTGATGTTAGGATACAGACCACGGTCACATGACTTCATGA
The DNA here is from genome assembly GCA_028022725.1 of Lycodopsis pacificus. Lineage (NCBI taxonomy): Eukaryota > Metazoa > Chordata > Actinopteri > Perciformes > Zoarcidae > Lycodopsis > Lycodopsis pacificus. The sequence goes on from CM051692.1 coordinate 12,953,787, forward strand.
CAACATAACTCTTATTAGAGCTGATGAACTGAACTGTAAATCAGCTGATTTAGTGGCGAGCTAATCTTTAAAATCATTCACCGCGCAGGTTACTGTTGGATTGTTAATCCTGAATAATACTGTTAATTACTCGTGTTTGAAAGCACTACATCAGCTCTTCTAGATCAAAGCAATATTACCTTAATCTGTTGTTTGAACTGTATTTTAGAAGAAGTAGTGGAGGAAATACACAAACTATATCTTTGAGTTTGACTTTCTAAGAGAAGAATCCTCTCTGCTGTCCACTAGTGTCTCCGTGTACTCCAGTGAAGTTGCAAACATAATGTTTTTGTTTTCGTTGAACCACGGTAAAGACGCTTTGTGATTTTCTTCCTGTTTTTTAGAGTTTGTTTTCGTGTCCGTCATCCTCCAGAGCCTCCTGATGTGTCAGCTGTGAGCTGAACTAACAAACTCTTGTAACTTCTTCACACTTTGAACTCTGTACAAAATGTTGCAGTTGTTGTTCTTGTTTTGGCTAAACTGAATGAGATTTGGGAAATGATTGACTTCCTAGTAAAAGAGGCAAAAACAAAAAGGGAACTGAAACCAAGCGGACATTTTAGTTTCCTTCTTGTGTTTAACTGTGTTGTTCTCCCTTTTTGTATTATTAATTGTGTTGTTCTCCCTCTTTGTATTATTAACTGTGTTGCTCTCCCTTTTTGTATTATTAACTGTGTTGTTCTCCCTCTTTGTATTATTAACTGTGTTGTTCTCCCTCTTTGTATTATTAACTGTGTTGTTCTCCCTCTTTGTATTATTAACTGTGTTGCTCTCCCTTTTTGTATTATTAACTGTGTTGTTCTCCCTCTTTGTATTATTAACTGTGTTGTTCTCCCTCTTTGTATTATTAACTGTGTTGTTCTCCCTCTTTGTATTATTAACTGTGTTGTTCTCCCTCTTTGTATTATTAACTGTGTTGTTCTCCCTCTTTGTATTATTAACTGTGTTGCTCTCCCTTTTTGTATTATTAACTGTGTTGCTCTCCCTCTTTGTATTATTAACTGTGTTGTTCTCCCTCTTTGTATTATTAACTGTGTTGTTCTCCCTTTTTGTATTATTAATTGTGTTGTTCTCCCTCTTTGTATTATTAACTGTGTTGCTCTCCCTGCTTTGTATTTTCAGAGAGCAGAGGCTCACCGGTGTCGTGGTGTTCATCCTCACAGGACTGTCTGTCTTTATGTCGCCTATTTTAAAGGTAATTAATCCGATTATCTCGTGTTGTTGGTCACTTCGTGTCTCAAGTTTAATCTTTTCGTCTTTTATCACACCAGGCAATTCCAGTCACTAGAGAGTCACTTGTTTTAACAGATAAACCACAAAAGCGCTTCTCAAATTGAAATGCAAAAACTAAAGTATCTCAACACTGACGAACGAAAACCGTTTAAACAGGTTACTGTGGTTGTAATGCACAACAAAGCACTTATGTTTATGTTATGAAGAGGACATGAATTAAATGTAAAAAATGTGTCAACATATTATTATTCTTATTATTCTCACAACTAGGTTTATTATTTGGATTTTTCTTGACTAACTGTCTGAGAGAAGAAAGATGAATACACTTTTAATCCTGTCCCTCTACAAACGTCAACACTGAACTCTCCAGTTGGCCTCTTCAGTCCATGTGTGTTGAGGTCAGAGGTCAACAAGATCTGAGTATAGATTAACTTCTAGTGAGACAGACGGTTTGATTCCTAAATGTAAAAATGTTATAAGGAAAAGTTACGAGTGTTTGTTTAGCTTTTAGGTGAGAATTCAAAGTAAAATGTTTATTGTAAAACTGCAGAAATTGAAAAAACCTGGATGACAAAAGGTTCTGTCGACATTTATACAAGATTCATGTTATAATACCAAAGATTTTAGCTGATCAAAATAGTAACCTCATTAAGCCCTTTCATCCCACTTCATCACATCATTGTAGTCCAACTCCTTCCAGTTTGTGTTGTAAAGGTTCATTTACGATGACAGCTCAGCTATGAATGATTGAACTCAGGGCTGGAATGGCTGATTGGTGTCTTTTGTCCACATTAACCTGAAATAATCTCCTTTCCTCCGTTTGACCCAGTTCATCCCGATGCCTGTGCTGTATGGAGTCTTCCTATACATGGGAGTCGCCTCCCTCAATGGAGTGCAGGTAAGATACACAGATGTATGTATGTATAAAGCAGATAGGCTAAGAAACAGTGACGTGATCTGTTTGTCTGTCAATCTCCACCGATCCCGGGACCGCCAACCTTATTCTTCTGGGAAGTCGCGACTCGAAGAGATTGAGAACCAGTGTTGTAACTTACCCATCATGTTGGTAGCATTTGAAGCTTCTTCATCAAAAGGAACCTCTTGAGTATCCAAGAACCCAGCCGGTGACCAGATGTTCCTCCGATGTATTCATTCATGCGTGCAGAGCATCCTGTCACGCGTGCTTGTACCGCTTGTACCTTTCCTGCAGTTCATGGATCGTCTCAAGCTGCTTCTGATGCCAGCGAAGCATCAGCCCGACCTGGTTTACCTGCGACACGTTCCCCTCCGGAAGGTCCACCTCTTCACCTTCATCCAGATCCTCTGCTTGGCCCTGCTCTGGATCCTCAAGTCCACTGTGGCCGCCATTGTGTTCCCCGTCATGGTGAGAGGCATTTGTAGCGATATTCGGCCAATATTAGTATTTGAAAGACGTGTATTTGTAGGCTACAAATGACCAATAATATATATATTTAATTATTTGGATGCTGGTGAAAAGTTACCAGTATTCAGTTTCTATGAGCATAAAACTATTCTCACTGTTGAATGTTTTGATAATAGTAGAAATGGAGGCGATGATGAGCGACGCCTCCTCATTGGAAACGATTTTAATTAAAGAGGCAATGGCACCATGTGACAGTACCTCCTTGGCCAACTAGATGGCGCTCTGAGGCTCTCCCAGTCCACTCTGAGCCGCCTCTTCGTCTGCTTTCAGATCCTCGCTCTGGTGGCCGTCAGAAAAGCGATGGACTGGATGTTCTCGCAGCATGAACTCGGCTTCCTGGACGACGTCATCCCGGAGAAGGACAAGAAGAAGAAAGAGGACGATAAGAAGACAAAGAAGAAACGAGGCAGCATAGACAGCGACGCTGAAGACGTAAGGCTTTTGAGTTTACAGTTTCAACACATTGGTTTTTCTTGTGTTTTACATGACGGCCCATTCCCAAGTCTGTCACTAACGATCTCCAGCCCTGCTCCCAACTCCCCGTTTCCTCCTCCTTCATGTACCACTTGAGTGTTGACCCACAGGCTAATCAATGTCCAGGTCTGTAGGAGGTCGTTCCCTCAGTTTCACTCGTTGTAAATGAGTGAAGATGAGAAGATTTAATAATACAGCAGATGCTATAATTACTGACTTCTATAGCCTCGGAAAAAGTCTCAGATATTAAAGATATATAGTGCAAGAGTCACTTACCAATGTTCAGTGATTAGTTATGTCTTCTCGGTGTAAAAGATGCACATTCAGCAGATTTTTGTTGTTTTTTTGCTCAAAGATTTAACAGTCTTTCAGACTTAACACCCGACCACGGACCCAAGTTGGGTCGGGTAAAAATGATATTGTGAAATGGGTTCTCTGTTTACTGTTTACTGTGGTTCACTGCATCTTCGGACCTGATATATTTATCCTCTGGTCAGATTAGATCAGGTCTGTTTTTTGTTTTCTTAAATTGCGATGTTATTATTATTTTTTAAGCGATTCACTTCAGATCGAAAGAAGACTTTTAGCTTGAAGCCAGACGGATCAGTGAACGATCGTTCTTAGACCCAGCGAGTGATATATTTGTAAAATGCCATAGACTTGACATCAGCGAGTTAAATTAGATTTCAGCTCTTCTTGCCCTTTTGATTCTTACAGACGGGCAGAAAGGTTTATCGCATATCGGATTTTCCAACTGCACCATAAATCTCTCGGAGCCACGTTACCACGAGTACCACGAGTATCACGACTCTCCATTTCCATGATTCAATTTGACTTACAATTCCATTTAAACATCTTTTTTTCAGCACTGATGGCTTTGCCCCATTGTTGGACAAGCAAGTCTTAAAGATCAAAACATCAGGTCATTGGTTTTATGCCGCTGTCATTTACATTTTTAAATGCTTCTTTTAAATTCGACTACATGGTATTCAGTGCGATATAACCGCCATATTTTGGGGGGAATGCACCACACTAAGGCCATATGGTCAAATTTGAAATGTATTTAAAATGTAATAACTATAAACAAACTGTTTAACACAAAAAGAGCCACTTTACAACAACAACTTGAATTGAAATTTGAAACTTGAAATTTTCAATTTAGAATCACAATTGTAACACCCGTACTTTGTTGCATTGCCTCTTTGACCCTTTTGCAAACCAGGAAAGTGTAAATCAAGTTGCATCACCACCAGCTGTTGACTAATCAATAGTTTTTCCCGAAAAAGTGAATCAATAGGGGAATGCAGGTCATAGCAGGTTTAGTCGTATGAATGCGTGTGTTGATGATTACTCACCGACGCGCCCAGAGGTCCCGTCTCAGGATGTGTGTTTCCTTTCTCCAACAGTCTGACTATCCTTACAATGAAAAAGTTCCCAGCATTAAAATCCCCATGGACATAATGGAGCAGGAGCCTTTCTTAGGTGATAAGGCCTCCGACGGTGAGTAGACCCGAAACCAGCTGCCGCTCTGGAGGGCAACGCGTCTTCCTCTTGATCCCGACTGACTCCTGCTCTGCTTCCTCCGTCAGTGTCTCTGACGTCTTCTTCTGTGACTGAGAGTTGATGTTGCTCTTTCACTAACTGCATGATGTTAACGTTCCTTCTTTGTCTTTGTCTTTAACCTTTACTCCAGCCCTGTCTTTTATTTCAAAACATGCATAAAAAATAACACATTTTCTTCTCCTCTTGAACTTTGTCTTCATGGTTTGTGATGCTATGATTTTATAAGTCTTTTCCCTTTGAAACTCTTGCTTGCTGGACCGAACTCTTTCTACTTCAGTTCATGACTTCAACCCAAGTATCACTGCTGATTTCATGGAAGGGTTTAAATCAAAGATACATTTATTTTAGCGTCATGTAAAAGAGCCTGTTTGACTGACAGTAGCACGCCGACATCTAACATTGTCTCAAAGGTAAAGTTCACCCCACGATCAAAGATATTATTCCTCTTAGTTGTAGCTCTATTTATCAATCTAGAGAGGCTCGTGCTCGTGACCATCCTCCTGAGCTGAGCTGTAACGTTAGCTCAGTGAGGCGAGATGAGCCGGCAGGATCGAGTGTAGATGCGCGCTACTTTCTGCGTGGTGGGAGAAAGAAAATAGTTCCTGTTCGAAAACTGCTCACAACAAGGTCTGTGGATTATCTTGAGTAACCGGGTCAGGATCTCTGGAAAGAGACATCGCTGTTGAGCTTTTCAAATGCAAGCCGAGTGCCATTTAGTCTTATTGTATTTGAGAAAAGGCCGACGTTTCTACAGTGGATACCTCCAGAACTAGGCAACTCGCACCAAAACAATCTCAATTGATAACTTACACTACAAGTAAGAGGAAAAATATGTATTTTGTATTGGTATTGGGGTGAACTGTCCCTTTACTATCCAACTATGTCGTTTAAGTAACAGTAAACGTATAATCAATATGTAGATGATGAGGTTGTCTTCCATCAAAACCCTTTTAGCGTCTGATTCCTCTTTGTTTCTGATTGGAGTGAAATCAGCTGCGGTCGTGTTTAGTTGGACTGAACGCCTGTAGAATCTGGAGGCCGTCGGTCTGATGCATGGAACACACACTAGCGTGGCTACATGCACACTTAACGGCTGTTTTTTCTTTCCTTTCCTCCCCAGGAGAGAAGTCCCCTTCGTTCCTTGACCGACACACATCGTGCTGAGCAGCTTCGCTACTACCAAGACAACTGTTTGTCCAGGTGAGACGAGGGAGTGTGTGAAGCTCACGTAACGGCCCGAATTAAATGGTACAGAGGGAGGGGAACCTAAATATAACTGGGTTTCTTTTTGAATTCATTCTTTGATGACTGTGGCATCAAAGGTTGCAAAAGGTCAGATGGCGAGCCAACTATCAAACGTATAATGCTAGTCTGAACTTTAAAGGTCAGCTCGGCTGATTAACTTACCTGAACCGCATTTTTCCAGCTCGGGCGTCTCCTCTCGGTGGCCTTTAGACCGGCTGCAACTGTTTCTTTGTCCACTTGGGGGCAGCTGAGGAGAGTTGTGAACACTGACGCATCAAGAGTTGATGCGGAGAATGTGTTAAGCCAACAGTTGCTTTATTTTACACATCCAGAAGTTATGGATAAACATTCATTTTGTCGAGTCGTGTTTGTATCTGATATAAGATCTTATATTATTATTATATGTAATATTCACTCTCTTTTAACCCGGCCCGGGCGGTCTAGCAGTAACTAACAGCACGATCTACAAAGTCAGCTCACCGACAGCTGAGTTTGTTATGACGTTATGATTTGAGCATATTTTTTACGCTGAATGCATGTAGTATTTGTGAGGGTTTCTGGACAATATTTGTCATTGTTTTGTGTTAATTGATATCCAGTAAGATAGATACACATTGTGCTTCACTGTCATGAGCTTCAGTGGAGACAGTCGGTCTTAAAGAGGCAGAACGAGCCTTGTTTTTCTTTATAGGGGGGCAAATATTTAGAGCGATGATTATGATGCTCAAGAAGAGATTAAGTTCCTCCATCATGCCGACAACATTTAATGATGACCAGTATCCAGTGTCCTGGTCCCGTGTTACATCATCTGCTCTACGATTGTTGTACCACTGCTGACCAAAGAGGATTAGTGTTTCGGGACAATGTGTGAATAAAAGCATGTTGGCAGAACGTCTGTGATGCCAACATGCAACTCTAATTGGTAGAGTTCACATTGACAGTTGGCTTTTCTTCACATGGCTGGTGACTAAAAACAGAACTAACAGAACTGCAGTCTACGTGAGCTGAACTTTCTCCAGTACAGATTTATTTTCTTTGAGTCAAACATTTGCCTAATATTGTATGCCTAGTATTAAAGCCTTAATTGGCTCCATGCAGACGAACAAACTGGCACAATGTCATCACATGACAGGAAGTGCTGATAAAACATTAGAAACTTGTTGTTTACAATTTACAGACACTGGTGGTTTATAAATATTACATCTGCTGTTTCTGACCACTTCAAAAAAGTATGTTTTTCGTGTTGTTCACGTTGGAGCCTCGCAGCACGGATCAGCTGGTCACACAGCTTGTGAATCCGGATGGATTTTGATTGGCTGTGTTTTTATTGTTCATCAAATGTCTCTGAAACTGATCCCAACAATGTTGTTCACTGATGTTATTGGTGTGGCGTGGAAGGCCGTCCACTAGAGTTAGAAAAGTTTTTAAATCAATATATTTATAGTTCTCGTTAGAGCTTGAATTCCTTTAGTTTCATCACGACATCCCAGCATGTGTGCTAACATACCGCTCTGTGTTTCAGCCCCGAGATGAGTCCTCTGAAGCCTGTGCCTCAGATTATAATAGACATGGACCCCGACGACGACGACAATTCATTCTACTGGAAGAGCAGAGGATCTGAAACGTCTCTGTAGAGCACCGAACCACCGGCAGGCGACGCAAGACAACTCTTACTTTACATTATTGAAAAAAATATTCTTTTTAACTCCGAAATCCAAAAGACTTTGTTCTGAATACGTCACAGAGAAAAGAAGGGAAACGCACCAGAAAAACAAAACGAAAAAAAAGAGTAACGACACAAGAAAACGTTATTTTTCTCATCGTGAAGTTTCTTTGCTCACAGTCTTCTCTTGGTATTTTCCCTCACAGCTCCACAGTGAACTGGTAAATGTGACTCCTCACTCTTCTTCTATGCAACTCCTCCCACATCTCCACGGTAAACGCTGCAGCTCTGACCACGCATGAAACGCCTCCCTGCTCCTTTTTTATATATACATACATAAACAAATATCTGTGGGAATTTTTATATCAAGTCATTTACTCTAATAACATTTTCCTGTAGCAGGAAAATCATGTTTTTCTCTTTTTTTTTATAGCTCTACCTCTTGTTTTAGATTAAAGGCATAATTATTACAATGCAACATGTTGATTTGTGACGCAGCACAAGGGTTTTGATATGTTCTCTCTGTCCTGTTGTGGAGTCAAAATTATTCAAGAGATTCACTGTCTCATAGCTTGTGAAGGGAACGTGTGCAAATAGATTCTTTTTAAGTTGATTAACAGTTGATTAACAACGCACATCTGTATGTGCAGATGAGGTAAAATATTTGTATTATCAGTTTTTGATGCAGTTTTTGATTGCTTCACCGTCTCTTTCTAATTTTCTGACTCTTTCTTTCACGTGTGTTCACTTCAAAGCTTTTGTTACTCTTTTAAATCAAATCATTTTATCTTGTGTGTGTGTATGTTGGTAACTTTTTCTTATGTCCTTTGCTGGTAGAAAACAGTTTAGCGATACTTCATCTGATCATCTGATATTCCTCAGCCAAACGTACTCTAACTAGGAATGCATATCATATAATCGCTTGTGCTGCACAAACTACTTGACCTAAGTGGCTTATAAGAGATCGATCCAGACGGGAACGCTTATGGTGACGATGTGACGACAGAGTTAGGAGAAGCTAACTCGCTAACCAGAGTTAGGAGAAGCAGCAGGTTTATTTCTTTTTGTCTCAGCTTTGGAGTTATCTGATGATGCGATCACATGTTTCTTTTTGTTTTTAATATAATTAAAGGCTTGGATTTTTTTTCAAGTCTATCTCGATACAGTACTCACACGCAGCACTGCCTGTGAGTTATTGGTCGCTGTCGTTCTCCTTGCACAGGCCGTCTCTTTGTCGAGCAACTAAACAGAAAGTTACCGGGAAGAAAATGCATCGATAGTTCAGAGTTTATTCACACATGCAGATGCAAAGAGTCCCTTACGAGCCAGACCTTTGCTGCTTGTTTGTGTTTATTAAACCTTTTATCCAACTGGACTGTTGTTTTCTCATGTTGCCAGTATATCGCTGCACGCTGAAGTAGTTATCTCACAAGCTACAGTACATGTTTCCACGCATCTTTTTTTCTTATTCAATTGGCACCTTGAATTATAGAAATAAGATGATTTTTTTTTTTTTTTGATGAAGTTAAACCTTTCTCAACTTCTCAAAGTTTCCTCTGGGCGCCTCAAGTATTGGTGCATTTGAGTATGCATGTGTGAAAGAGGCGTTCATTATGAATCCCACTGCTTTTCTTGACCCGTCCTGCGTAGCTGGTTGAGGCGGAGACGATTGGTTAAAGTTCAGCACTGAGCTCGAGTAGTTAAGAGTCAGGACAGCCCATTGGTCGGGCATAACGAGTGAGGTTACTGCGAGGGAACTGCAAACTGAAGCCAATGCAGAAGTGTCCTAAAACCTGCATTTCTCTCTACTGCCCAGCAGGGGGCGACTCCTCGGCCTGCAAAAAGAAGTCAAATTGTATAGAAGTCTATGAGGAAAGGACCTTACTGCTTACTTGATTTGTTACCTCAGTAAACATTGCTAACTTGAGTTTAGATCTTGCCAAGAAAAGCAGCGGGATTCATAGTAACTCCTTTAAAGAGGCCTTCGTCAAAACGAGCGGGTATCGTAGTCTGGTCGGGTTTTTACGATCATTGCTGGTGTCGTGTATAAACACATAGACGTGTCCCTCTGACACGGGAAAAAACCCATCATAACGTTAAAGGATACCCACTGGATTGGTCTGAAGCCTCATTAGCATTAACGAACAGTTTTTTTTTTCATGCGATTGTAATTTTTGCCCCCAAATCTTTATAATATTTGAATAGACTTTTCAAAACCCAAACTCGTCCTTAAAATAAAACATCCACAGTTGTGTTTTTTTTAGGACTCAAGCTGCCGAAATGAGGCAATTAGTGTAAAAACACTATTCACTGCATCCACAGTCTCATCCAGAGAGAATGAACCCTCTCAGAACTGTGATTGGCCAGTGTGACCCTCTGAAGCACCCCCACTCTCTCTGCAGGGCCCACTGGAGCACCGCCTCACTTGAATGTCTGAGTCTTTGGTGGCAGTCCTCTCTGTCGTCGTCACCACTATAGAAGTCAAATTAAACTGCGTGATGAATGAGCCGCCTTCCTCCTCTGGAAACCATGCACATAAAAGGCGCGTCGGCTCAAACCAAAGTGCAACGAGTCACTTTGTACCGTCTCGGCTCTCTGTGTTTGAGTTTTGTTTTTGTTCGGTTTTTTCTTCTTCCAGCTCACCAGCCGATGTAGAGACGTCGTTTATACTCCATCAGTGTTTTTAGTCGACAGCAGCGAGTGGGAACAAGTGTGACTTAATGTCTGGGACGTGTTTTTAGTGGGAGTTGTTAGTTTAAAGTGTGTCGTACTGTGTGAGCATGTCGGGACAAACATCAAATGAAAACACGTGTTAATGATGTTCATTTTAGGGTACGGAATAAATACTCATACCTTTTGTTTTGATTAACTTTTTTGTGACTTTTTAGAAACAGGTGAAATGGTTTATTTTAGAATTTATATTTTTAAAATGAAATGTATATTGGAAAATAAACAGAATTCTCAAACAGTGATGTTTGTGCTGCTTTTCAGTCCGATGAAGAATAAATGAACGGAAACACCTTTGACTACATTGTGAGCTACACTTTATGTTACAGTAAAAGAAAAACTCATGTTTTCACCTTATTGGAAGACAATATCATCATTTTTAGCAAGATTTTTACGTCGGGTATATAAACTGCAACTTACTTTGTTGTAGCGTTAGTCAATCGATAGAAAACGAAGTGGAAACTTAATTAATTTATGATTCAAGCAAAAATAAAGAAAAACCCTCAGTTCTAACCTCTTCATTTTGAGGAGTTGCTGTGTTTCATTGTTTCATGTGTTGATAAATAAACGTGTTGTTCCTTAGTTGGACAAAACAAGATTTGGAGATCAACTTTAACTCTTAACGGGTGTTTTTGACTATTTTCTGACATTTTATGGACCAAAAGATAAATTGATTAACGTAGAAAATAATCGATAATTAAAGTAATTGTTAGTTGCAGCCCTCATGTCATGCAGTTAGTAACTGCATTATGACAGTACAGTATATTATTATGACTATCAGGTGTCTATCAGACGATTCTAGACTTTCCTTCAGAACGAGCGATCGTTATGAATCAGGTTCGAATAAATACAAAGTTAATACTCGACAATAACAACTAATTGATTAATGGATCCTAATGTTAATCAGCTGTTTTGATATTCAGTGGTGGAAAGTAATAAAGTAATGTTTATACTTTTGTCTGACAACTTTAGTTACTAGCTACTTTTCAGTTTCAGATTACTGATACAAAATATAATCAACACCTAAATGATCTGTAATTTAAGCTACACCACACTAAACCCCTCCATGTCAGTTTCATAATGATTACTGGTTCAGTAGCTCCCTCTGGCGGCTGTCCAGCTACATTACAACCTGCAGAAACGAGTCACAGAGTGGCTTCACATTTTCTTCAGGCTGCAGTTCTTGTTTTAAATCATCACGTGAGTTAAATTAAAGCTCTCGTTCTCTTATCAAATACACTACATACAGTACACACTGCTACTGAGGTGTTCTCAGTATTGTGGCTGTGTAGACCTCTGCTCTCATGAAACCATAAAGGAAGCTGTCCATCAATCAGAGACCTGAGCAGAAGTTTAATCTAACAAACCAAGTAGAGCAATGTAGAGGTTCTTCAGGCTCAAATACTTCGTTAAACATTTGTATTCTTCTGCTGCACTGTTAGCCCGAACTAGTTGACTTTACTAGAAAACCGCGTGGAAACCCGTTGCCGCAAACCATTTAAGTTTTTACAAATGGAGGAACTAAACAGATCTAGTTGTGTTAACATAGAACCTTAATGAATGCAGTAGACAAATTTAAGTCCACATTAGTAATCTTTACTAAAAATCATTAGTTCACTTGAATTATTTCTTTTCTATAGTGTAAGTTTAATGAAATAACTATTTTAAGTTCAACATACATACGCATATATAAACAAATCACTAATATAACATTATTTATTGCTACTTAAGACCATTAGTTTATTTAAGTAATGTCTTTACTTTTAATTAAATTAATTATACTATTTGATTTTGAGATTTAATGTATCGTTTCAAGAAAATTGTACAGAAGGAAAGAAATTAAACAATACATTTGAATGTTCCAATGCGTTTTATTTTTTCAAAACATTGCAGAAATGCAGCATTACACAGTAACTGCCATGTGCATGACTATTCACATGCAGACATTTCAACTTGACTGGATAAGGACAGAGGAACTGGGTTAAACATATCGAAACAACTGAACACCAATATGCAGTCCTGAGCATACACTGTAAAACACAAGTGGTGGAACATTCCTACTCATTCAACATAAACTTATAACATAATTCAAAATAAGTATCTTAGTAGTTAAACATTTCCTGAGAGTCTTTGGTGACAAAGGGGGATTAAAACCATGTGAGGCTTGGTTTGGAGGGGCTAGCAGACCCCAGTTAAGGTGTCTCTGCAATGAATAGTATCAAAAACAGGATTTTAAAACATCGCATGTATCACATGTATAACACATACATGTTTAGGCTTGTTCAGTAGGGATGCTGACTGTGGCACGCCTCCTGGAGCTTCCCCTGTCTGCTGCCAGGTTGAACCACCTCATTGCTGTTTCACACTCATCTGTGGTGGCACGTGAGACATGATTCTTTCGACGGCATCTGTAATCACAAACAGATCATACAAAATCCCATGAGCCCTCAGTGGAACATATAGCAGACATGCAGTCTAAAAGCTAGTGGCTGTCTGGCATGTAAAGGTTTGCTATGCTATATTCAGAGCTAATATATCATATAACTATTATGTGAAGATATAGTCGAGTAATATCTACCTGAGCAGAGAATGAAGTTGAAGTTGCAAAGAGAATTTGTAAGTTTGAACACTACCTAAGACCTCTGGGTGACTTCAAATTGTTTTCATTAAATATTAGTTACTTACGCAGGAGCAAAGTCTTCGACTCCATCTGGCTGAAGGACCTTTTCCCATTTATCCCTTTCCAGTTCATTCTCTTCCCAACATCACATAATCATCATCTAAAATGGATCAAAAAAAGTACTGTTAACACTTTACAGAATGTTTTTTCTACAATTTCACTCTTAAAATCATGCTTTTAAACATATTTTAAAGGGAAAGAGAACTTACCAAACAAAGGCTGGCCTCGAGGTAGATCAGTTGTTCTCTCAGGTTTGTCTGAGTTCAGGAGGAAAGGTGAACCTCCCACCCTATTGTATGCCCCCTGTTGCCTGGGTCCTAATGGTAGGCTGCCTGTTACCTGCCTGCAGTATTTGAACGGGGGAAAAAGGCGCGTTTGATGTGCGGATACCCCGGTGTCCGCACATCGTCCGCTGTTTGACGGTGCGCGATCCGGGGGCGACCTGAGTCGACTTATGAACTCACAATATGTAACGTACACTTCCATTGCATCTTCACAAGAACCTGTGAAAACAAGAAGAAAACTATTGGCTCAACTTTCAGTTCAACAACACAGTGCCAGTAACATTAACTCCACTGCAAAACGTTACCCAGCCTCTGCTAATAACCAACTAATAATGACCTCGTGCCTTGAGAAGCTAGCTAAGTTACTGCTATAAATGCAATAAATAACTCCTGTGCAACCTAACCACGCACCCTTTTGAAAAGCTAACGTAACGTTATCGTCAGCTAGCTTAAAACACAGAACACGTGTTAAAGTTATAAACGACCCACAGAAAATCGTTAGCATGCTAACACTCAGCTAACGTTAGCGTTTAGCTTACTTGTTGAAATAAATGCTCCCAGAATAATATCTAACGTTACAGTCAATATGGTGAGAGTACACACTCACCATTCCACTTGGTTCAAAGTTGTTGCACAAGTCCCGCAGCTCCGTCAAAGCCAGGATAGGTGTCGCGCTCGGACGCAGGACGAGCAGACTCCTCTGGGCTCGTCACTGCGCTGCACACGGCACTAATGCTTAATCGAGTGACATTCAAACGGGCCCCTCCCCCCCCCCCTTACAGAAACGTAACCTACCAAGTTATCTCTGCTAAATCATTGCACTCAATATTTCAGTTGATTAGTGCAAACTACTAAATAGATTTAGTAATGACACAGTTGTTTTACAAAACACGCAAGTATAAGCAATGACTACTGAAAAGTTTATTTTGAAATAAATTCGGGTTTACAGTGTAGTCATGGATACACGTTTTATTATTATTATGGCTGTTGTATGGTATTGCACTAATATGCAAATGTACCGTTTCAGTCCAATTAAGAGCAAAACTGCCCCAATCCCAGCCACCCAGCGCTGGTACGGGATGTGCCCTCCCATCAGCGAGGCTCTGCCCGCAGAGGAAGACCTGATCCGGACCAAACAGCTGATCGATATTCTGAAATCATGTGATGTGTTTATGGACGACTCGGAGCTGCAACACCGGTATGATCCATCTTCTCCGTTACTTTTATATTGTAATTAGTATAGGCTGCAGCTTGGAGGAGTAATGGTGAAAAAACATTTTAGATTTTTTTTGTGTATTTTTGTGACCTTTTTACTGAACTGAATGAAGTGAATTCGAGTGGAAGGGTGTGCTTATATTCAGAGAAAAGACAACATTTGAACATGCTGTTTATGTTTTATTTTGCAGAGAGAAAGTTGTGAAACAGCTGGAGTCACTTTTTAGGGAGTGGCTCACGGAAATGTGTGAAGAGCTGGTAAGACATCTATCTTTATCTATATTGTTGTTCAACAAATAATTCCACATATGACACAGGAAACATGTTTTTGCATGGATGATACATTTATAATTTGACTTTTTGGTTTCAGAACATACCCGATGATGTGACAGAAAAGGTTGGAGGCAAGATCTTCACATTCGGATCCTATCTTCTGGGAGTCGACTCCAAAGGTAATCAGCAGTTTCTTTCCTCAACTGTAGGAGCATGTGAGGACTGTGGCACAAGTTGTACACGGTGAAGTTAACGGCTCAGAGCATTTAGATGTAGACTTTCCTCTCATGTGAATCTGTGCTGTTCTGACAGGCGCTGATATCGACGCCCTCTGTGTTGGACCCGGATTCCTCAAGAGGAACCACTTCTTCACCTCCTTCTTTGAGAAGCTGAGAGCTCAGAAGGAGGTCAAAGACATACGGGTGAGTCCATAATCTGATTTATTGCTATTGCTATTTGTGTATTGATGAATTAAGTCAAAGAGCATTTTCCTCCCTGTTGTTAGTGACTCACGATATTGTTGTCTTTAGGCCGCTGAATATGCGTTTGTCCCCATCATCAAAATGTCTTATGAGGGAATTGAGGTAAGAGAAAAAAAACTCTACTGTCTGCAGTGTCCCTCTATTCCAGATTTGTTTGCATGTGTTTTAATGATTGTTCTGGCTTTCCTGTTATTTCCTAGATCGACTTACTCTTTGCTCGAGTGGAGCCCGACGATATTAATCTTCTCAGCAGCATCTGGCTGAAGGACGCCGATGTAAAATGCGTCAGGAGTCTCAATGGTGAGCATCGGATCAAAGAACACAACTGCAGCGTTAGCATCTGACAGCTGAACTCGTACTCGTGTGGCTGTTTCTTTATCTTTTTCCTCATTGTGTTGTTTGTAGGCTACAGAGTTACAGAAGAGATCCTGAGGTCTGTGCCAAATGTCGACAACTTTAAACTGGCTTTGAGAGCCGTCAAGCTGTGGGCCAAACGTGAGTTCAACACACACTCAACTAGTTCAGTTCGCTGGTCACTCGAGCGACTGTTAATACAGCCCAATTGGTGTGCGAATTCGAGCAGGCTGTTAACATTAGGTAATATTGTGCACTGGGAGTCTTAACTTTTATTTCTCTTCAGGTCGAAACATTTACTCCAATGCGCTGGGCTTCTTGGGAGGCGTGTCATGGGCCATACTGGTAGCCAGAATCTGCCAAGTTTACCCAAACGCTGCAGCGTCCACCCTGGTCATCAAATTTTTTAAAGTTTACAACATGTGGTGAGTTCTCCAGTTTCTAAATATGAAAAGAAAACATTGAATTGGGTTGACTAAAAGTCACTTGGCACTGAGATCCACTGTAGGGTCACCTTACGAGACCATGAATGGATCTAGTGAATGCAGACTGCCTATTTGTCAAACTATATGCAGTTTGTGAGCACACCCTTGGATGTGCAGTCAGTTTAATATTAACTGGAACAACTTAAAATGCACATTAGAGCAAATCTTTAGATGGTTTTACTTACTTGAACATTTTGTCTTTTTGTTTCAGGGTGTGGCCAGTCCCGATAGAGTTGAAGAGTCCGGAGAACTACTGCTTCAACCTTCCTGTTTGGGATCCCAGGGTAAGGCCCCGGCAGGATTCATATCAGGATTTTTATGCTGTAATTATAGAACCCTGTCAGTCAAAACGTTATTGAATTTGCTCAAAAGCACATGAGTAAGAAAAGTGTTCTTCTGCATTTCCAGATTAATCCAAGTGACCGCAGACACTTGATGCCCATCATCACCCCAGTGTACCCGCAGCAGAACACGGCCTTCAACGTGTCTCGCTCCACCTTTGCCGTCATGATGGAGGAGATCCAACGAGGTATGTGATCGCTCAGACGACATCCATCAAATCCTCTCAGTGCACCGACAACATCTCAGACCTCTCCTCTTTGCTCTCATGCTTATAATACCGATATAACTTAAAGACTATGACAATTCTGTGCACAAAGATGTGATTTAGTTTGACTCCGACTTTAGCAAGCTTTCCCTTCGTCATTCACAGGCTACGCCATCACTGAGGATGTACAGAAGAAGAAAGCTGACTGGTCCAAACTGTTTGAAACGCCAGACTTTTTACAGAAGTACCAGTATGTATTAAGCTGCCCAAAGATGAAACTGTGGATTGTCCTACACAGAATACACTCAGATATATGGCACTTTATAAAATATGTTTGTAATTGATATTTTTTAATATATATATGCATATATTTTGAGCCACCTTAATGTCGTAAAGAGCTGTATATCTGATGTTTTTGTTTATTTTCTAAATGAAGATATGCATGTAAAACAAAGATAACCCTGTGAAAATTCTCTTGCACTCCCAACTTTTGTTGTTGTAACTTAACTTGACTTTTAAATGCCTGTTGTGTAATGATTGTGCTAAACGGATGTTTGCAATCTTACTTCTTCGTACTTGGTATTAGTCGTCGAATGCCAGTTTCTTAATGAGGGTGCCGGCGGACTTTAGTTGTGTTCTGTTATTAACTGAAAATGTTGACAGAGTTTTGTTCCAGTAGACGTTTGTCTCTGTGTGGATTTATGGATTTTAATGTAACCTTTAAACCCTCCATAATTTGGCTGATGATGTAGAAACCATGAGTAAGAAGTTGTGTTGTTTAAATTCTACATGAAATGCACGAAGCAGAGTCAGTCCAGGAGCCACGTACCTTTAAGAGAGTCGGGAGAGGTTTTGTCTTTTAATATGATGAAGATCTTTGTTTAGACATTGTGCTGCTGCTTGATCTGCTTTAAACATTGATCACAGATTCCACTATTGGTAAAACAGGAAATAAGATGAATGTATTAAGATGCTGTGACGTCTGTTGCTATCGTCTCTTTTGTTTCTAGGCATTTTGTCCTGTTGCATGCTTCTTCAGCCACAGAGAAGCATCTCGAATGGTGAGTACACGGAGCAAAGAAAATGAGAAGCCAAGTTCAAGGAGAACTTTGAGCGACGTCGGGATTTTTGTCTGCAATCTCAACGGTTTTAATATTCTATTTCCACCTGCTGCAGTGCTTTCTGAAAATGACGTTTTGTTCACTCTTGTCAGGGTTGGCCTGGTTGAGTCTAACATCCGACTCCTGGTAGGAAATCTGGAAAGAAGCATCCATGTCAACCTGGCTCACATTAACCTCCAGTCCTTCTCTGGACCCAGCAAGCTCAATGCCAAGTAAGGGCGCGTGACTTTAGGTTGTATTTTAATTATGGCGGGAAGTTCTCTTGAGTATTAGCCCTTAAGAGAATAATGTTACTTTCTAATTTGTATTAACTCATAACTGTTTTGTGTTTTCGTGCTATATATTTGCTCTCAGTTTGCAGTATTAGAACAGCTAGTTAGATGTGTTCACTGTATTTCTATCTGTTTCAGAGAGGGAAAGAGCACAAAGTGGCTGATTGGACTGGCCGTTAACGCGGAGGAGTATGAAAACCTAAAAAAAGACCTGACCATCCCCCTCATGTGCTTCACTGACAAGAGTATGTTTTTTTAATTGATCTTAATTCAATAGAAATTAAGCAACGTTTTGTGTTATTCTAAATCACATTTGTATCATTTGCTGTTGCAGTCTACAGTCTGGCGGAGAGCTGTAAGATGTACAAAGAGGGGATGACCGTATCAGCCACATACGTGGCCAAGGACAACCTCTGGTGGCAGATGCCCGGCGGACAGTACAAAAGGGTTTCTGTTCCAAAACCAAAGCCCACAGTGAGCCGTCAAATCCCTGCCACCGCACCAGCTGGTCCCACAGCGGCAGGTCAACCAGCCGCTAAGAGAAAAGGCTGCTGGCAACCGGAGGTGTCAGCCAAGAAGTTCAAAGCTGACACGGTACGACAAACTGTCCCAGGCTTTATTGACTAGTTTCAGATGTGAACATGTCTATAATTTTAAAGGATTTTTAAAAAATGTGTTTTTCTTGCATTCTTGCCAAGAGTTAGATGAGAAGAATGTGTGTGGTAAATGTCAAACTATATGGTTATCTTATCTTATCTCATTTGCTAAATCTGTACAAAAACTACATTTGTAAAAATGACAAGTTGTTTATGTGCTGGACTATTTATTTAGCATGCCTAGTAGTTGTGGTAAAATGTAATTCAAAAAGAATTGCAACAACCAGGCCCATGTTAAGACAAAACAAAGAAACATTTTCCTCGTTCTCTACAGGAATCGGCATCTGTGGCTCACTGCTCCGCCGCCCAAGCGTCCACGTCCATCCAACCGGCTGCAACACCCAAAGGCCTCTGCTCCGAGTCCTCAGGTGTCTCACTCAGTGTGAGTCCGTCTCAAAGCGTCAGCCGGCCGAGCACCAAGAGACCCCGTGCTCCTGAGCCCGAGACAACAAGCAAGAGAGTCAAAATTGACCTGGTATGTTAAAACTATCTTCCAAATGTGTCCTGTGACGTTGACATATGACGACATATTCATATTTAGTGACTTACCTCACCGTCTGTTCCCTCTCAGAATCCGCCCCCTGTCGAGCTGTCGGACCTGCCTCCCGTCCTCACCAGGCCGGCTGCAGCTGTAAAACGGGCCATCAGGATTCAACTCGTCAGGTACGCACACAGACTGAAGAACAGAAACTTTTCCTTAAAGTGTCTGAAGCCTAGTTCTACATCATATAGTCCTCCATGACATAATGTACATAAGATCCTAGTTCTACATCATATAGTCCTCCATGACATATGTACATAAGATCCTAGTTCTACATCATATAGTCCTCCATGACATATGTACATAAGATCCTAGTTCTACCAGTGATAGTAGATCACTGGAAACGTCGTTATGAAACTCGCTGGTTCCAAAGTTGACCACTTTATTCGTCAAAGTTATAATGAAATGAAATAGTCAGTGTTGTAGCTTATCTTTACCTACACACCATTTTTATGGCACCCAAGGGTGACCTTTTGAGGGAAAAGGGTGTCACATGCTACTCAATGAACATGTACGTTTTAACAACGTTTTTATCTTCTCATATCTCTTACAGCAAGCGTAACTGAGGCAGCTGCTGATCAAGAGGGACAACGACATCCTCACCCTCCATCAGCAACCATTTTCTCCCAGCTTGAACATAATAAAACAGGCTAATAATATATGTTTTGTTGTTGTAAGCTATGTGGAGAACATTTCCACCACAGGAGGTCATTAATGATGCATCTTCAATCACATGCAAAAAAAGAATACTCTGTTCTTCAAACCATCCAAGGTCTTCTACAAGAGTTATTGCACACTTTTCAGGAGGACAGACACTCGCCATTAAGCTCACTACAGTGTCTTAACTATTTGCCATTGTGTTGTTTTGGCCCTGTACTGGCGTTTACCAAAGGAGGGCAGCAGATTTCAATATTTCTTGTTTACTGCGGAAGTGACACACACTGCAGCCTTAATGCTGCCTTCTGTGATTGTAGGAAATAATAGTTTTTAGGAGCAAGAGTAGAGTTAAAAGGTGTACATTTTTTGCATTGAAGCCTCACGAAGCGGCAATAAAACCACCGTTATGTTCTTACTCCATCTTCTGTTAATTCAACGTCCAAAAGACAATTCTAGACTATCTGCTTAGTATGCACTTGCCAAGGATTACACTTTCAACTAAATCAATTAAATATTGACATTACCTGACCAAGCAGTAACAGCTTTGTGCAACAGTTTTTAATTGATTTTAAAGTATCTTAGCAGAAAGGGATTTATATTTAGCTTCAACACAAATCAGTTAAGAGCCTCCTAATTTAGCTCTTCACTGAAGTAATTCCTGATATAATTTACAACGAAGTGAATGTGCCTGTCTGCAGCACTTGTTTAACCTAGAACTCACAATTCGGACCCGATGCAGACACGTGAAGGCATCTTCCTTTGTCCACAGGGACCGCCCAAAATCAACACAAAATCCAAGTTCCTCGTAGTAGCTTTAAAATGCTGTATGCTTTGTTTTATGTGTGCTTACGATACCTAATCTGCTTTACTTGGATTTGGGTAGGGTAGAAACTAGGAGAGGCCATACGTATTAGCTGAATGCAGTCTTATCACTCCTAAAACATGAACAGGCAGGTCACTATGCTACATGTAAAGAAGGATGAACTGCTACTGTTGCCGACTCACCAGAAATCCCAGGTAGCAGGGGTTAGGTTCAGCAGGTCCTTGTCATAGCCTTTATGCTCCACCAGATACCTGGCAAAGCTCTCATAGATCAGCTGCAAAAAACAAAGAGGAAATCACACCATCACTGGTAAGGACGAGCAGCACATTCACATTGCGAATGACAACAATGGAATGTAACTATCTGCCACTGATTGTCAAGAATAAATGGGGTTTTCCTCCAACTAAACACAGCACAGAGTGATTTATCTGGTTTAAGACGTGACGGTCGGTGAAAACGTTCCTTTCAGCTCACTAATAATGTCTTGACACTCAGTCGTTTTTGTTTATTCATTTTCTTTTTGTTTGTACAAGATGTAAACGCACAACCTGGAAACCCTAACGATGAGCTAAAAAGCTCCACAGGGCCGAGAGTAACTACTCAGTAGGCTGTTAATTAACTGTGTGCTTATCAAGGGGCACCTTTGACATCAATAAGTAATTTAATCCAATAACAAAATGAATGATTATAAAATGTATGGCAGAATTATTGCAGTTTAATCAAGTTATTTAAGTTGTTCATAGGTAATTAATTACTGGAAAGTTGGCGTAGTAATATCCATTATGCAATATGCATTGGTCTATAATACACACTGGATTTAAAGAGAAATATTTTGTATGGCTGTGTCTGTTTCGGGACAGGTTTTTTAAATTAAATCAGCCATTTAGAAAAGATATAAATCCTATCTGTGGTAGTCAATGGAGGACTTCTTTATTGGGCAACCCCTTTAGCTATCTTATCCTGGGACACTGCTCTAACAGGGGGGTGACATATACATGTGACATGCATGGGACAAGAGAGAGAGAGAGCATAAATCATTTTTTTCAACACAATGCATTCGTGCAGGGGGGAACCGAATTGGCAAGTGACTGTAGAGCGTATTGACGGCTGCGTGCTATTTTTAATACAGATGTGTTGCGGATCGAAGCGTCACGGCCACCGTATGATTATGTATCGGAGCTAGCTGCACGCGCTACACACATACACACACACTCACCCTGGAGGTCTCCTTCAGATGGTAGCGGCAGAGCGTGTGGTCCAGGTCGAAGCCGATAACATCACTGTCCGACAGGCTGAAGTATTCGCTCATGGTAGCAGACGTTGGGGGAACCGCAGGAGAAGCGCTCCGGGAGCCGAACGATACCGCACACACATCAACTTGTGCACAGCACGACCACAGCACCACAACACCACTAACGTGTCCAACGTGTCACTCGCTGACTGCGGCTCTGCACACGCGCTGCTCAGCCGTCGCTTGCGGTACCGCGAAAAACGAAATGAAACCGAAGCCGTCTTCTGAAAACGCGAATCGATTACCGATGAACGGTTAACGCCAATATGAAAAACAGAAGTTCAACTCCTGTGCGCCAGAAGAAGGCGGTAGAGAGGCGAGTGCGAGAGTGCGAGAGTGTGCAGATGACACACAATCATTCATATATAACATACCTTGCATCTTTATCTGAGAACCAACAAAGACGACAAACAAGCTCCTTAAATCGCCTGTAATGTCAGATTCAGGTATTCTAAAGTTCTGTAGGTCAGAGATAATTCTTCTTGAGTGTAGAGTTCATAACAAACTGTACTATGACATACTACACGACCACTCGTTATGACATTCTAGGCTATGATTTCTTCATTGCATACTATGACTTTGTTGACATACTACAACATGTATTCATGACTTACTATACTGTGGCCTTTTTGACATACAACACGATAACTTTTATAACATACTATGCTACAGCATTTTACACTGTGCCTTTTAAACATGATATAGTATGCCTTGTTTGAGGTACGATAATATTACCACTTTTACATGCTGTACCGTAACTGCTCTTTCTTTCCACTGGAGGACTTACAAGAGCTGTGGAGGAGTGTGTGTGTGTGTGTGTGTGTGTGTGTGTGTGTGTGTGTGTGTCTGCTATGTTGATTTGAATGGGAACGCCCGTCCTGTTCATGGTCTTCTTCTATGGTGTGTGTGTGTGTGTGTGTGTGTGTGTCTACTGTAAAGAGAGGAGTACGGGTTCAAAAATCAGCCACTGATGAATGAAAATGGAAAGAACAGAACAGCGTGGAGTCGTTCTCACTGGCAGGATGAATATAAAGTCTCTATGTAGGAAACGTATCATTAAGCCGTCCTGCGGTGTGATTAATCACACAGTGCTGTGGCTCCATGTGACCTCGGTCCAACACCAACACGAGTGTTTTATGTGATATACGTTACAGTGAGTTGAGTTCACAGATTGTTGTTGTGATGCCGTTCTGCAGGCTTTTTGGAGATTTGTCATAGTTTGTCTGCGAGGGAAAAGACAAAGATGTGACAACTGCAATGTCAACAACAAGGAAAGACTTCCGTTAACGGTGCGTTTGATCTCCAGCACAGTTCACACCGAGGGCAACGCGTCTTTCGTTCCCTCACTGAGCCGCCTCACTATCTCAGCGTTCTCTTAATAATGAACCGTGTGAACATGTATCAACAACTTAAATATGTGAATTCACCTCACTTCTGAACTGTACAATGTTATTTATCTATTTCTATATGTTCTGTAAACCTTTTATAGACCTTCTAATGCTTATTACAGTTCATGCTGATGTTGTTACATGTGTGTCTATGGCTGAGGGTCTCGCAGGCTCCTCGGGCTGGAGGGAGTTCCAGGTTGTTATTGCACATATTGTCTAGACTTCAACATTCTCCACA
The DNA here is from genome assembly GCA_028022725.1 of Lycodopsis pacificus. Classification (NCBI taxonomy): domain Eukaryota; kingdom Metazoa; phylum Chordata; class Actinopteri; order Perciformes; family Zoarcidae; genus Lycodopsis; species Lycodopsis pacificus. The sequence continues at coordinate 12,977,482 of CM051692.1, forward strand.
GTAGACGTGGTTCTCGGCTCGTCTCCAGACAATAATCGGTCTGCACGCTTAACAAACATCTATATAGGCTCTTGCAATTCCTTGTTCTCCAGTGTACCTGTACTCTGCAATGCTGTCTCCACACCTGTGAACAAATGCACCTAAATCAAGAATTGACTTGGTGCACTTCAATAATCGTTAATTGACGAATTGGTTCAGCACTAAAAGAAACACATTTGTCCAGAATTCAGGAAAGAAAAGTGCAACCTTGATGTTAGATCATCAAAATCTCAGATATTGCATTGGGAATACCGCTGCGTCTTGCCTCCTTTGCTCTCCACATTGACTGTTTATCTGCATGCGCAACCAAATCACGCTCAAATGTGATTGTTCAATAATACCAGAACACTTCTGATAACAAAATACTGTCCCATCAGCATCCATATGCAGATATCTGTGTATAGAGGTAATCCTACAGTAAATACTAATGAACAATAAATGACACATCATACATATTGAAGTAAAACATGTTTTTCATTGAATACAAAATTTAAAACTTTCCACTTTCACTCAAATGTTGCCGTACAAGACCTTTGTCTCAATTGAATAGTTTCAATCAAGAACTCTCTCATCAAAAAGTGAATGAACAAAGAAACACATGTGAGCAGTATATGATTATTAGATTTCATTCTTTAAACTATAATTATACGCTTTATGTCCCTTTAGCCTAATTTACATACCGAACATGTATTCCCTCATTTAAGGCAGCTTCCCTGGGATCCCAACTCTTTTTGACAACATTCAAAGCCAGCCTCTGGTACTTGACAGTTTGGTTCCCACATGACCTTCCAAATCAAAAATGAAGAAAGATGAATGGTTTGCAGTACTGCACCGACGTGGAGAGCCTTGATAAAAACCGAGTATACATAAATTTAAAACCACGCAAGTGTTGCTTGACTTTGAAATTCTGTTTCTTTTGACGTCAAAGGGTTTTTAGGTCCTCCAGACGTTGGCCCACGGAGAACACGTTCAGTTTAACGATGCAGGTAAAAACAACCTTTGGCCATTTCTATAAAGTTAAAAACACAAACTTGTGAAGTAGGCTTCAGAAAATACTGTCAGTCCACAAGAACAAGCTTCGTTCCACCTTTAACAGCGGGTACAGATACTGGAGATGAAGCGTGTGAGGAACGTCTTCTGGATACATCTCAGTAATGATTCAGCTGCTGCCTTGAAAGCAGCTTTTGCTTCCTTTATCTTCTCCCCGCTGGCTCTCTGTGGCTGTAAACAACCTTCAGCGCTCATTACAGCAATACAGAGCTTCATTCATAGAGCTGCATTACCCTCTGACTCTCAAACATCAAGGTGTTACACTTTAAAGGATCGGGAGCAGGAGATAGTTATGATAATGTCTCTGTGGGTGATTTTGTGTCTGTTACCTCTCCACTGTCTTGTGGTGTACCGCAGGGCTCGGTTCTGGGGCCTCTGCTATTTTCCCTTTATCTGCTACCTTTGGGACCGATCATAAAAAGCTATAATGTGTCCTATCACTTATATGCAGACGATATCCAACTTCATCTGTCATTCAAACCCAGCGAGGCATTCACATTAACTCGGCTCCTGGACTGTGTAAATGCCATCAGAGACTGGACGGCAGAAAACTGCTTACAACTCAACGACTCTAAGACGGAGGTCCTAGTTATTGCTCCAGAGGAGTTTGTCCCCATGATCAGGCAGATTATCAGTCCACTCTCCTCTGCTGCCCATTGCAACCTGCGCAATCTAGGGATTTTCTTTGATCGATCCATGTCGTTTGACCCTCATGTTAAGCAGCTGTCCAGGTCATGTTTCTTCCATCTAAGAAATATCAGTAAACTGAGATCTGTGGTTTCAACACCTGAATTAGAGATGATCATACACACATTTATCTCCTCTCGCATTGACTACTGCAACTCACTTTTCACATCACTCAGTGCATCTGCTCTTAACCGTCTGCAGGTCATCCAAAATGCTGCCGCCAGATTACTCACCAGGACAAATCGACGGTCTCATATCACCCCCGTACTCCGATCTCTCCACTGGCTTCCTGTAGCATCTAGGATACACTTTAAAATTCTCACCATCACTTACAGAGCACTTCACGGTCAGGCTCCGGCTTATGTAGCTGATCTGCTTCGCCCCTATTCACCCGCCCGCACTCTCAGGTCAAACGCTCTAGGTCTTCTGTCGGTCCCACGCACACGATTTAAGACCCGTGGTGACCGAGCCTTTGAGGCAGTGGCTCCGAGGCTCTGGAATGCTCTGCCTGCAACTCTGCGCCTCGCAGATACTGTGGATACTTTTAAAAGCCAGCTTAAAACCCACCTGTTTGGGCTGGCATTTGTGTAAAAGTAAACCCATGTCCTAGCCATATTTTAAGACCTGCTCATAAAATGTTTTACATTTTTATTTATTTTTATTATTTTATTTTATTATTTCTTATTTTTTAAATTTTTCTGTGTGTCTATAATTTATTGACCCTAGGGTCACATTATGTTTTTTATGCTTTTAAATGTCTTCTCTGTTTAAGCACTTTGTGATATTTACTATCTGTGAAAAGCGCTATATAAATAAAATTCATTCATTCATTCATTCATTCATTCATTCATTCATTCATAGTTCATGAGCTGAAATTAGAGTCCCCATGGGCTTTACTACTCTGTCTCTGGGATCTTTCTTTTCTGTCTTCCTTGTCTAACAAGTCAAGTTATTTTGCACTTTTAACCTCCTTTGCGTCTTTATTATTTGTATTATGCTCATCCTAAAATATGTACACTGATTCTGTGAGGAGCGTTTTGTGTTTTAGTATTTTCCGTTATCTGCGCTTGCTCCGGATGTTCCCTGTGTGTCCCTGTAGGCCTGACTTACCTTGTGCACCTGTTTGGTGTCTCACCTCGTTCGCTCTGCTTTTGTCTCTCTGGTCCTTGTTGTCTTGTTACCCACTCGTAGTGTTTCCCTCCGTATTCCTCTTCCCTGCCCACTCCAGCTGTGCCTTGTGTGATGATCAGCACCGTGTGTATTTATAGTCGTCTGTTCTTTGTGCTCTTTGGTTAAAGCTGCAATATTACTCCTCGTGAAAGTTGATCGTATAGTACGTCATAAAGGTTCAAAGTATATAAGACGGTTATAAAAGACCCGTTGCAAAAAGTCATGGTACAATTTGTCACAAGTCAAAATGTAATATATTTATACTATGACTTTTTTCAACTACTTCAATATGCTATGTCTCTTTTTTTATGACTTTTTCCCGACATGCTATGAATTTTTAATGCCTTTTTTATGATATACTTTATTATCCATACAAACAAACTAAAATGCATAACACACACAATCGGGCAGTTTTAAGGGATTTATTGAGACGTTGGTGAATGATGGAGCAAGGCAGGTCTGACTGACAGAAGAAGAGCAGGTAAAACATACGGCGTGGAGAGAAGCAGGTGATTCTGGTCCCACAGGACACAAGGTAACAAGAGACTACCAGCAACACAGATATCTGCCGTACAGTGGTAACAATCTGACGAGGAATGACTGGAGGACCTGTGCTTCTAAACTGAATAATTGATGAGGAGATGGATGGCAGGAGCGTCGGCAGAATAGAGTGCGTGATTGTCAGTGGGCGCAGTGTTCCTGCTGCAGCTGATCGCTCACTCAAAGAGGAGCAGAGCGAGACAAGAGGAACAACACAGACGCTGTTGCTATGCTGTACTATGACTTTGTAAAAAACCTTTCTCGACATACTTTGCTATAACTGTTTAATAACTCTTTTCAACATATTGTTACAGCCCAGCTTCAAAGTCTGCAAAATAAATGTGAAACTGGAAAAGTTCAAAGTAATAAATAAACACATTCATTTAAATGATACCGATAACTACACAAAATAAATGTGGAGAGTCAGTCATCAGTATTCAACATGTGTGGATGTGTGGAAATGTATGGAGCTAAGGAAGAGAGCGTCCATGTTCAGGTGTTGAGCTGTTATACCTGGAACAACACCAGGCTCAGCTGATGATGATCATCATCCTGCAAAACAGAGAAGAGCTGGCAGAGACCCCGAGAGACCCCTCGTGGAAAGGAGGGATAGTCGCAATGCTCTTCAGACTTTTTAAAATTCTTTTTTGAATTACCGGGTACATTGTGTGTATTATGCCGGAAAAAGAGTCAAAGAGTTTTATGTTTTTTTACTTTGCCATTACTTTTTCTCCAAATCCACATAAACCACTCTTTAGGCAGAAATTAGATCCACCACCGCCCTTAATGAAAAAGAAAAAATGTCACTGTTAAAGCTGGTTCGCCTGTTATTTCTTCCAAAAACATTGGCTGAGAACATTAGGAACATTAGGCAAATGTGAAAAGGAGTTTTCATTCAAATCAAATTATGATCTGGGTGTTAACTGTATGCCAAATCAACCAGAGCACAGATCGGCTCCCACGTTACTCTATGACAGGTAAATAGTATCAGCAATCTGTTTTATGTGAATATTCTCAGGTCTAGCTCGCGAGCGTGTTTGTAACCGGTGTTATGTCGACGTCTTTTCCCCGTTTAGTGTTTCCGTCCTGTTAAAAATGTGGCCCCACTTGATCGTTAGGGCACTAAGGCATAAGGGTCAGTTCAGGTTTAGGTGGGGGCGGGGGGGGGGGGGGTTGGAGGTAGATGGGGTTGAAGGCTCTGGGGCAGTTGTGGTAGAGCGTTTGGTTGCATATACAGTCTCTGGTGGTCCTGAGCTAGCTTCACTGTGTGCATAAATCCAATTATCATGCATTTGGTTGTGCAGGGTTTGAAAGAGGAGGCTTTCACAATTGGTATTGACTTTACAGGATACAGAATAATGGATACAGAGTGGTTTAATATTGATTTGCATGTGAAATGTAAAACCACCCACAAGGTTATTATTGCCTCTGGTACAATGCTGTATTCATTTTAATAATTTCACTCATAATTTGACAGTTTTATGTACTTTTTGCCGCATACAATGAACCAAAGCAGTAAAAGTGAGCAGCGAGCTCAGTGCTCATGTTGGGTGGAGCAGCTCCCGCTCATTCTGATGGATGTGCTCCGTCTGCTGCAGTGAACGTGCTCCATGTGTTTCACTTTGTACCAGCACAGTCATCAGGTTTTTGAAGTGAATGGTTATTTTCAAAAAGTCAAAGACAAAATTAATTTTGATCAGAAATGTGACATTTTTATTCTCAAAAAAACAACTTGTATGAACTTATTTTCTTTTAATTCATTTGTAATCTTTACTCATTACAGAACAGTAATCCAACTAACCAGGGACATCTGTGTGTCATAAACAAAACAGGCAACACGTGTCCTCACCATACTCTGAGTAAATGCTCCCCCTCCTTCCTGGTTTCTCCCCCTTTTCTCTCACCTCTCTCTCCCCCCTTATGAAATCAGACAGTGAGAGTGGATAGTCCCACAGAGGGCTTACTGACGGAGTAAAGAGGAGGTGGAGAGGAAACGGAGGGGTGAGTAGAGGGGTAGTCGGTGGGTTGAAATCTGCAGCCTCACTGCTAGATGCCTCGAGGGATGGGACGTATGACAATATATATTGTACGATATGGAAACGTCCATCGTTCATATCTATTTACAACTACATGCCACTTTCTCAGACAGACAGAGAGAGACACACACACACACACACACACACACACACACACACACACACACACACACACACACACACACACACACACACACACACACACACACACACACACACACACACACACACACATGCCAGATAGATAATGACGCTGTTATTTGTAGCTGTAATGGTTTCACCACAGGTTTATGGGTGCACGTGGAGAGCAATGATGCTTCTCCCGTCCACTCTTCAGACGCGTGTGATTAAAGGTACTTTAATGTGTTGTTGAAGAACTTCACGGTTTCTTACATCTCCTGCCAACTCAGGTCGTCAGTCTGAGGCTTCATACAAAACACGATGACTCACATTTTATATCCTCTGCGTAACTGGACCAAACTTGCATAAAAACATAATTTTTATTTGTTTTATTTTCCTTTTATGTATTTTAATGCCGACTAATAATTCCTTGAAACCACAATGAGTCATCCCCCTTTTACAGTCAAATTGTGGTCAAAATCATTTTCTAATTCAATGACATTCATAGGAAGAAAAAAGATCTGTAGAGACGCTAATATATCATAGATTGTTTTACATTTAATTGACAACCGAGCGGATAGTCACAGAGAAACACGAGTTATTAACCGAAGCTCACGAGGTTCAGACCGTTTAATCAGCACCGATGCTGAAACACACAGACGACAGCATTCAGCTTCTAAACTGACTGATGTTGACATTTAGAAATATTTTGATGAGCAACAGCAAAAATAGCTTTTGAAATGTGAATGTTTACTCATTTTTTATGACAGTAAACTTAACATCTTTGGGGTTTTGGACCAAACAAGCGATTTGAACATTTAAACTTGGACTGTGGGAAAGTGAGACAGGAATTGTGAACAGTTTCTGGACATTTTGTTGACCAAACAATTGATCGCTTGATCTATTAAAATAATTGGCAGATTACTCGATAATGAAAATAATTGTTAGCTGACCTTGTTACCACACAGACAGGAGATTGAGGCATAAAACTAGCAAATGTTAAATGTAATGATTCCTCTTAAAGAAAGCATCGGACGAGTCATTTAGCAGATCAGGATACTTTAGCAGCAACAAACACTTGAAAGGCACATCAAAGATAAGCTTTCCTTCCCTGTGTTCTGTAGTCCTCTGAAATAAACAGTATAATTCGCAGTAGCAAAGTCAAAATAAGGTTTCATACACAAGTGTCCAAAAAAGCTGTTTGCCTGATCCACCTGGTGACTGACTGTGAGTCATAGAGCATTAGTGCCGAGGCAATCTAATACTTCAGCTTTACACCCACGCAGCGCTGCCCGGACCCACGATGAAACCGAACCAACGAGGAGAAACGGTTGGAAGAATAAACCGTGTCGTCGTCATCACGAGTGACTTACCTGTTCAGACTACCGCGCTCCAGAGAAGACGTCACACCTGACAGAGACATCCAGCAGCAGCTCAGTTAGATATTACAGTGGGGCAGATGTGCGGCAGCGCAGCGTTATGACCCTCTGCACACACCAGAAGATGGCCAACTTATACAATCATCTTTATGTAACAGCGGTTTCTCCCCAAATGCAAAAAGGCCTCTGTGTGTGTGTGGTCCTCTGATCAGATAAAAGCCAATGTTCTCCTCCAAAGGTTGGGTTTTTCAAAAGATATCTCAAGTGCAGGATGTTGGCGCGGGAGGAAAATTGTGTCCCCTCGTTATATCAAATGCTTCTTGCCTCTTTCAATTCCGTTCGGGTTAAGCTTTCATTTCTGTGTGCAAAATAAATCTATTTCATCGTAATGGTATCTGAAAATGCCTTTCCCCGGAATACGTTCTAGAAGGGTATTGCTACCATTATCGCCAATTTCTTCCAATTTAGAGTCAACTTTGGGTTTAGGACATGCTAGGTGTCATCACGGTGATTGAAATCCTTGCTGCTTGGACATGTCTCGCCGCTCTAAAGAAAGCAACTGCATTTTCTGCTCGGCCTCAAGTCCTCTGATTTTCCTCTAGTATGTATCTGGCATCAATCCCCTTCGTCGAATGAATTAATATTAGAGTTGATGTTGTGCAACATGGCAGCAATTATAGACTTGACATATCTGTGAAGACCACTATTAGAGCAGGGAACCAGTCACACACTTGATCAGTGAGCGCTGAATGAATTACAGCAGATATGGTAAAGTGTTGTTATTCATTCAATGAAGTCAGTCCTCCTGCATCAGCCTGTGACCAGGCCAATCTGTCACTTCACCGTTCTCCTGCAGTCAGGTCGGATTCATTTAAAATGCTGAACACGATCTGGAATAAAAATGGAAGAAGCGTGAATGATCTGAGAGATTATCTCTGCAGGTTACTGCATTGGCTGGTTCCTTTTGATCCGATGACGCAGGGAAATGCACTCCATTAAACTCCAAATTATTATTTTGGAGTTTGGTTATTTTACTCTTTTGCTCCGCTGTTTTCTTTCTTATGCACAAAAGTGTCTTAAACTCACTTCAGTAAGAAAGTTTTGGTCCCGAGAATTTCATCAGGGATTTAAAGTGATCACTTTTGGGGATAGAAACACTGGACATTTAAAGCATTTGCAGTTACACAGACAGAGCTGTAGGTGAGAGGACAACTCTGATATATATATATATATATATATATATATATCCTCAAAGGAATGGAGTGAGAAGAGGGGCTCAATTAACAGTGTACATCTGTCTCTCATGTCCACTCTCTTCTAGAGGTGATATTCGACCTACAGTCAGTTCGTGAAAGCGTTCTTGTTCCATGCTGGCTCACAGTAACTGATGCTTTTAAAAAAAATGTTTGAAAAGAGCGACACAAATGGCGCATCCGCCTTTATAGAATGTTTCGATGAAAACACCTCCTTTGAACCGGAGCTGCATCCATTAGCCTGATCGCGACCCTTTAACCCTTTAACCCTTTAACCCTTCAACAACCACTAACGTTACGCTGAGCTTGCAATACCCGGACAGAGGATGCCAAGCAGACACACGTCTGACAGTCTCACAGCTAAATAACCGATGTGGTGGAAACCTCCTGGGAAAGTGGCTGCATAATAGTCCACTGCAATGCAATGCAACACCGTGCTGCTAACTCTCCCTGACTGTTTTGCACTCACACTGCAGCGAGTGATAAATAATGAATTCAACCCGTTTGTGCATCGGTTATTGTTGCAGCTGGGCGGCTTGTTAGCACCTCAACCGCAGCAGCCTGCATATGCAAGACACCGATCTAAGCGGTTAACGCGGGTCGGCTGTCGTTAAGAAAAAGTATCTCAAATGAGCCTCCGTGTTAGACAGACACAGCCACGAGTACTTGATCCAGTTGCCATTGTGATGCAGGAACAGTGCGCAACAATATGTCTCATGTTCTGGCACCAGAACACAAGACTTGATAGAATCGTACTCGTCAGATGGAGGACGATGCCGTCGGCTTTGTCCTTGAGCGGTGCATGTTCATCGATAGCTGGGACTGAGAGAGACACCCCATCGATGTCCTCAAATACTCCTTCAGAGGCTAACGCCGCCCTAAGAGTAGGAGCATAAAGAAACACACCGATCACCCATTCAAAAAAGCCACTTAATAATCTGTGCAGTGTCCGTTATGTCTGTCAATATGTCACTAAAACATTTACATAATTCTGATGGCTTCTATCCAACAGCACAATGATACTTAACTTCTATTTGTAGAGTGCCGTGTTCACCGGAGCAGCAGCTGCTGGTACTTCCCTTTCTGCTATCGAACAAAGATGGCTGTGCCAACTTCTTATTGTTATGCATATATTATCCTAGTACTCATATAAGTACACCATCTGGGTACTCAAAGTGCGTTGCATTGTGCCATAGTCAGTGTGAAAGTATGGAAGTACACAAATTGAGACACAGCATGTGTTAACAGCCTGAATACAGAGTTACGAATGTAAACTAAGCAAAGGCATAAAAACGAACAGCATAAAACGTGAAAATAAATGTGTTACTTATGGAATGAGGAGTAAAGGCTAGCTCGTGTCTCTTGTCTTACTTCTGGTAACTACAAATCTCATGAGCCGACGAAGCGTGTAAGTAGGAGTTGAGGCTTGAATCCGTGCAGGGAGGATGAACTATCTTCAGTTTGTTGGGATTAGAGGTTGGTGAGGGTGCACACGGTGGCCTCATCACGCCCTTCACTCCTTCACTCAGTGATGGCAGAGATGAAGATCCTGCAGCATCATATTTGTAAGTCCTCCAGCTCGTCGACGAGGCCTTTTGTCGGTGCTAGTCCGAACTGGGCTGGAATGCTCAAGGATTGGACGAATGAAGGTCAGGTATATTTATTTTAACACGTCACAGGAGAGACCAGCTCTGTTGGCAACGCTGATGTAAAGGATCCTTCAAAGGAGTATTTGAGAGGATGCACTTGATGCCATGACAAATCAGATTATATATCTCTGACTCTGATGACATGTCGAGAAATGGTTGGGGAAGGAGGAGAGGGGATGTTGTCTTCTCTCCTTGCACTGATTACCATATCCAGTCTTAGGCCCTGTCTACACGCATACAGATTTTTTAAACTGACATTGTCCTCTATGTTTTAAAATAAAATATCTCTGTTCACACTAACGCAAAAACGTCTCGAAGCGCTCGCCGGGCCAGTAGGTGGCGATAAAGGCCTCAAATACCAGAGAAGAAGATTCTGAGCATGCGCAGTGAGCTTAATTTCCTTTGGCAGAGTAAACAAAGAGTAAACAATAGTGAAGTAGTAGCTAATTGTTCCATTTATACATATTTAATATTTAGTGCTATGGCGAAAACCAATATTGACTCATATGTGGACGGACGACCACGTGGAGTTCCTTCTTAGCGTCACTTTACAATATAAGTAGATGAAAGCCCAAGAAAACGTTGATTGGGAGTCTTGTTATACAAAAGTTTCAGACATCTTAGGTAAACAGAAACAGTCTCCTGCAAAGGAAGAGTTTTTAAAAATCTCAGAGGAGATCGTTTTCAGTGACCTAAAACCCAAAACGTAGAGGAAAATATCTATAAAAGATGAATCCAGGCTGTTGACGCAAATGACAAAGAGTGAAGGGGACAATTACCGCCGGGAGACACCAGCTGGTACTGCATGGGGATCGCACACCTTTGTTTTGTTACAAATATAGTCACCAGATCACAGCAAAAACTTTCCTGGTGTGATTTGTGAGGTTTTGTGTGGGGTTGACACTAAACTTGGCCTTCTTCATGTAACAGTCTGCCTTTCTGCGACTTTCTCTCGTCTAAAAGTACACAGCCTGCAGTCGCTGTCACTGCCAGAGAACTCGTTCTCAGAGACAAACAAATGCAGGGAAATGATCCGTCTCTCGGCTCTAAAAATCCCCAAGCAAGGACATGTCGCTTGTCCCAAAAGTCTCGTCCGAAAATCAAAAGGTGAGCGTGCCTTTGCCGTCCCGAGCTCCCTAAATGTGAAACAACGTGCTTGTGTTAACTGGCAGCTTGTGAACGGGCTCACGGCTGAATTTTCAGTTTTTTAAATGGCTGACTGAGAATGTTTCATGATTTGTTTTTTTATGCAACCAGCTTTTTTTTTGCCAAGACTGACAGTTTCATTATTACAAATATAATAATAGCGTTGGTATACAGCAGCAATTTGTCATACAGCGTTGAAAGCTGACTCAAACAAATGGCCTAAATGTTGTTATTTTGTGGACATGTGGCTTGTTTAATTTGAGCTGCACCTTGAAGAAGACACGGATGAATAACCCTCCTGGGGATGAAAGCAGCAGAGCAGCAGAGGAGACGGGGGGGGGGGGGGGGGGGGGGGGGGGGGGGGATTCCTGAGGGACTGAGGTGCCTCATGTGAAGCAGCTCTATTAGTTGGCCTCCAGGTTTTCCTACAATGATATTTCCATTTCAAAAGGTTCCCAGCACTTTCTGACTGCACACCTTCGCTGTTCCACTTTGGTTTCGGATAAAAAATGAGCCTGTGTGTGTTATTGTTATTGGAGATGCAGAGATAAGCAGCTGTACTTCAAACATCCTGAAAGCTACTTAGAGGTTTACAGTATTATATAACATAAAATTATATCAACAACTTATTTTGAGTTTCCTCCTTTTTCACTGCAGATTCTCAAGATCTGAGGAAAGTGCACTCAACAGACCTCATCTGGCTGCTTTTTCCTCTCACACAGGTAGAAGAAAGCTTCCATGATGCACTGTTCTTCTGATGGAACAGAAATGTATATACTGATTTAATAAATAAATATGGTTTGAATCAGAATCAGAACCGTTTATTGCCATGGTATGTTGAACATACAAGGAATTTGACATGACGGGAGGTGCGTAACATTTAACAACAATCAACAACAATCAACAGTGCAAAGTAGAAACATATTAAAATTTACAGAAAAATATAAAATAAAGTGAAATATAAAATAAAGTGCACAAACGAACAGATAACAGGACTATAAACCAGTGAGATGTAAGTGTAGTGTGAAAGTGTCCAGTGTGATAGAAGGGATGTGCGGGGGAGTGACTGGTGGGAATTTGTCCTGGGGATGACAGAGTCAGTGGGGGTCCCGGGCTCTGTTAATGAGCCCGACTGCCGACGGGAAGAAGCTGTTGGTGTGGCGTGAGGTCTTGGTCCACGATGGACCCTCAGCCTCCTACCAGATGGAAGGGGCACAAACAGTTTTTGTCCAGGGTGGGAGGGGTCGGCTACAATGTTTGAGCAGAAAATACTTTCTGGCAGATGGCAACGAGACAAAAGTTCGGGGGAAATGAACTCTCTGTAGATTGAAAGCACACTAAAGCTGCTTAAATGGGGAATAACAAAAGGAGCCCCAACCTGATGTTTATAAAGGGTCAGTCGGATGTCCTATATTTTTCTTCTTGTCAACAGACACCATGAAAACACCAAAAACAACGATTAATGGATCGGTTTTGTCCGGGTATCCAAACGCTGATGAATCAGACTCCTCTGTGCTGTAGGGCTCCATTGTTCCAATAACTGTTGAAAACACATCAGTGGAGTACGCTGTTGCACACGCGCACACACACACACACACACACACACACACACACACACACACACACACACACACACACACACACACACACACACGCAAAAATAAAGTAATACCAGCATTGTCATAACAAAAACAGGAATATAGATAAATTCTGCAAATACAACAACAAAAGGAAAAACCTGAATTTGTTTTAAGTGTCGGTTTATGTTGCCTGTGGTGCTTTTCTCTTTTCAAACATTTCCGTGCCAAAGGAACCAAGCAAAACCTCTGAAGGAATTGTATTTCTGCCAGATGCGACACATAAACACCACTCTTTGTGAAAGCACATGAAAGGGTGGTTTCAAGTCTGTTAATGAAGAATTAAAACCGCAAAAGTGCAACGAAACCTCCAACACGTATATCAGGAGCTTTGTGAAATGGGGACGGAGCGCAAGTGTCCAAAAGGCACAAAAGTGCGTGAGCAGATACAGATAGCAGCAGGATTTGTGATGCTGATGAACCTGTGGCCCTGAGCCAACAGACTCTCAGGTGGTGGGAGGCAGATGTGTCAGCTGGTGTCGGCTGAACTCCACTCTGATGTCTCTGCCAATCAGGTTCCAGGCTGTAGTCTCGCTGTGCATTTATCCCACTGCTCTTCAGCACCCATCCCCTGCGGTTACTTCGCTTTACGTCATGATTTGGTCACATGGACTGTCGGGCCAGGAGTGAGCTTGCCACTCAGCCAAACTTGTATAAGAGCAAGAAGCCATGAAGCCAGTTTGAGTCAGAGCGGCCGCAGGTTCTTTGGCGTCCAAGAACATCTTTAAATACATCTTGTATATTCAAAAGGCTTCCGCATTTTACAGACACAGTGAAATAAAACAATGTCCAAGTTCTAATCCTGTGTATCTACCATATGCATTTCCATAAGGGTGTGGTTGTGCTCTAATCTATTCTTTTCTCCGTCACCTTCCTGGGCGGTGTGGGTGAAGGCAAAGAATCATCTACAGCTCTGATATGCGACATATTTGCAGAGCCATGTCCACATCTCACATATGGACAAGCCAATAAAGTCAGAAGGATTTAATTTAAATCCCCCTCTTAGCCACGCCACACACACACACACACACACACACACACACACACACACACACACACACACACACACACACACACACACACACACACAGCCCCAGTTATGTGGAGATAAAACATCTCTATTGTCATGCTGTGCTCATCCTCACATGTCGGCATTGCAGGATGTCTGCCAACCGCAGCGGCAGACGGCACACACACACACACACACACACACACACACACACACACACACACACACATGGGACCATCACGGAAGATAAAGATGCTCTAAATAATAGCTACCGTTACTTGTTCTGCTGTACGGCCCGGTTTCCAATGATGGGCAATCTTAATGCGTCAGCATACGAGGACATTTCAGACAATAGTGCTCTTCCAACTTTGTGACACTTTGTTTTTGGCTCGCTCCTAATTCACCAAGACAACGCCCCAAAGTGAGGTCCCATAAAGTCATGTTTTTCTCAGTTTGGTGTGAAGGAGCACGATTTATAATAGAAAAATAATGTATTCTATTCTATTCTATTCTATTCATGAGCCCATTTCACAAAAAGCAATTTGTGTTCCGCTGCTTGGTCAAAAGGCATAAAATGTAACTAAGAAATGCAGAGGATAAATAGGAGCCTCCAATTCAATGAAACTTTATTCAATCATAGAATCTGAATGTGCCGAATGCTAATGGTCTTCCATAGAAGCACCAATCGGAACGGGGATCAGGGCTCGGGGCGTGTAGCTGCACGCAGAATACACGGTATGTACGTTACATTGATGCACGTGATGCAGAAGTTCTGCCTGGAATCTTTTAGCAAGCAACACGTCAGCCAACAGGTGCTGAGGTTTGCACAATAAACGGATCGGCCTGCGAGTCCATCACACTATGACGACCGCGGCGCTGGAAGACCCGCCTGCTGGTTCCCAGTCAGCTATAACAGCAATGGAGAGAGAGAGTTGTGTATAAAGACCAGGATGGTGCGTCCGCGTTGCTGCATTGTTGTAGATATGACCGCACCCGGGGCTTTATAAATATCAAGGTCCAAAATCGGAGCACTGGGCGCTTCGAGGGCATGGAAATAGGGTCCAGGTTGAAAAATACTGAACTCTGCAACTACACAGTTTAGGACAAACATAAGTCTATAAAAATCTGCCAATAGTGGCTGAGTTCACTGAGTGGTGTACCTCAAGGTTTACATTAGAGACGCACATTATTTTTCCAATTTCCCAGAAGCTTGTTTGTAGTTAATTTCTTCCCTCGGCTGTTATTGGACTTTTATTTGTAAGAATTAAAAATGTAGACAAGTTCCTTAAATTTTGGACAAACAAAGGTTACGCTGATAGAAAGTGATAAAATGAAAGCGTCGGAGTTCTGTAACGAGAGATCCTCGCACATTTAGAGCAGATGTGGGGACGGGCGAGAGAGGATCAAAACATTGGATGCATTTCTTACTTTTGGCTTAATTTGAAAAATTTGAGTCTTTGTCTGTGAAGCTCAGGTAATTTCTAATCAACTATTCTTTAATTTGTCCTTCAAGCTTGGTCACACACACACACACACACACACACACACACACACACACACACACACACACACACACACACACACACACACACACACACACACACACACACACACACACACAGCCCCAGTTATGTGCAGATAAAACATCTCTATTGTTATGCTGTGCTCATCCTCACATGTCGGCATTGCAGGATGTCTGTCAACCGCAGCGGCAGACGGCCTTCTTGTTACCATGGTGACTTTCATAAAGCGCTTGAAATGGAAATCTAAAAGTAATAAAAAATAAAAAGGTTTGTGTCTAAAGCAGGAGTTAGCACAGCTTTGCGATGGAGAGAGGTTTTGTCTGCTTGATCAGATAAACGAGCAACTAGCAGGATTAAGTTTCATCATTTCTAGACACTTTATGAAAACAAAAACCCTAATTAAAATGTCACATCTGATGTCTAATCCTCACTTTTAAAAACAAATTGGACTTGGACTCGCTTTTTATACAGCGCCTTTCCAGTCGACCGACAATGCAAAGTGAGGCTGAAGCTGCCGTCAAAGTGACTTCAGACGGGTTTGTGATCCAGAGGGACCTCGTCCATGTAGACTACATGAAGCCAGCTGGCTGAAGTGTCCCCCGGCTGTCCCTTCTGCTGTCTCCACAGCAGCACTGGACTGCGATGGCAGAATCTTCCCTGACAGAAGATTTCGGAGGCAAGAGCAAACATCTAAAGTCTCTCGTTGTGCAGCTGCCCGGGCCGGACTGAGCCAGATGTTGCACCCCAGACAGCTGGAGGGCAGCAGCAGGGTTTGTCTTTTCTTCTCCACTCCAGTTTGTGCACAACAAAGGGACAAATGGAGCCTGATATTTATTCATCAGAGCATGGTGGCACTCGGTAAGAAGTAATGGTGAAGCAGGTGTCCAAAAACCAAAGTCCATATACCTATACAACAAACACTCCATCTGCTGATGAAGATGATGATCGAATGCTCCTCATCAGATGGTTCAGACACTGTTCGACCATCTGACAAGCAACATCTCCACTGGAAATGATTGTCATTTGAGCCCTGAGCTTTTCAGGGTTTCAAAAAACGTCATGCTACTTTTGCATTTGCTAATGAGAGTCATTACTGGCACAGCAGCAAGAGGTGCTGTCAACCGACGCTGTTGTTCTTTCTGGCGAGGACAATCTCAAACCTGAATTCAAGCACCGATTTGGATATACCAAAGCTCGAATGTGCAAATAAGAGTACATAATGAATTCCTACCAGGTGGCACAGTTACTCATTAGCATCGTTTCTTAGAACAAAAACCAGCAACAACACATCGCTCTGTGTGTAGTTTCAATAAAACTCATTCAATTTGATCCTTTTGGTGCAAAGAAAATAAAACCGTATCAGTAGCTTGGCAGGATGCTGAGCATCAGAATGAAAATTGTTTATAGTTAGAAGTTATAAAAAGAATGAGACATTAAAGCAGATCATAGTAAAAGTATGAAACAAAGATTATAGAGCATAAAAGAAAGCAGGGGAAGGACAATGGATTCATGCGCAGGTTTAACGATGACGTTAAGTGGGTGGAGAAAATGAGTCAACAAACGTAAATCTCTTCTTTTCTCTTCATTATTCACCCTCGTCTTCATTAGAGGAGACGAAAGGCGCAGGAGAACAAATAAATGTGCTTGCATCCACATCGCTAGTCAAATAACAACTGTATTCAGATGAATGGAAAAGTTCGGAAACTCAGTCTTTTGGTCTAACCCTGCAGGCACAGCGTCACTTCACACAACACGAGGACGCTGGTTGTGAACGCACCGTGTTGTCAACAAACAACAAGGCCGAGCTGAAAGAGAGCAGTCATTTTTGATGTTTCATTTAATTGCGAAATGTAACAGATTCTTAACTTTGTCCTTCCCTCTTTCGGGTGAAGGTGTTCTGCACAGTACCGAGAGCTCAATAAATAACTTGTTTTTGTGTCCTGCTCCCTGGATGACTGGAATTAGTTTTCAGGCTCTTTCCAGGTGTGAAAGAAGACAAATCGAATAAAGGCAAGACACAGACCGGCAACTACACTTGAGCCTCAAGAGTCCATCTCCGAGAGATGTCAACATCAGCAAAGTAAACCAGAGAGGAACCGAGTCAACAGTTATTTACCAATATGTTAGGAGTAGTTACATTTACACCGTCTTACATTTACATCCGGCCCTTTGAGGGCGACCGCGATGCTGATGTGGCCCGGAGTGAAGATGAGTTTGAGACCCCTGCCTTAAAGCCTGCCTCCAGGAAACTTCTTAAGACGTGATTTATGACACAGACGTTTGTCTGCAGCGAAAGCTGCTGAGGCAGATCAAAGCTGAGTGCTGCCAGAGATGGGCAAGGATTTAAAAGCCGTGTGTTTGCAGAAGAAGACGAAGCTGAGAGACGGCACAGAGGAGGCAAAAATATAGCACATGTAACTGGAAAGAATTTAGATGAGAGACCATTTACAGTTGAATAAATGTATACTTTTAAAAATCCCACAGTCCTCTACTGTATATAAACTTTCACGTACTGCCCGTGCCGACTTTTTGAAGGGTGTACTTCCAGTTTCACTACCAGTAACATGCCAAGTGTGAAGCTCAAAGACATCTCTATCAGCCAACTGGTCTTCCAGGGAAATAAATCCCTCATTCCCTTTAAAACAGGTTATATACCAAGAAACTATTCTGAGAAGCCAAAATGTCTTTCTGTTGTTTGCACCTTTTTATTCCATCACAGGAAACAGGTATAAGGTTCTTTTTCTGATCCTTTTTCAGTTTCTTCCTGCTGCTGCTTGCAATGAACAGAGTCGCCGCTGGCAAGATGAGGACTGAACACAAAGGTCCATTTTCCGCCAATTCTATTAATGCACTTGAGTTCCCCAGAATTTGTTCACATCTCCATCAGCAGATACGGTTTCAGCATTGATGCACAGGCCAGTTCAAAGCTGCAGTGCATGTCAAAAGAACTTGGACCTCGCTGTCTGGCTGCTAATGAAAAATGAAATAATCTGATTGAAACACCCCTTGAGGAAGAAGTGGCAGCGCAAAGTCCGGAGCCTGGAGTGTGTGGGCTGAATACAAAGTCTATTGACCCCAATATGAACCATCTATCGTTCTCGTTCTCCTTTACTGCGGACGGAGCTCAAAAGAAAGTCCATCAAACTCTTAACAGATCAATATTTAAAAAATGAAGGATTTCGCAATATGGAGTTTTCATTTATGGCACATTTTCTCATCACAAAACCCTTTTTCAACCCAATCACCCCAGCTAACCCTCAAACAAGTTGGTAAAACCTCACACACCCAGTCTGTTTGTCCAGACTGGGGATTATCTTGTAGATTCAAACGTTGCCTCTAGGAGAAAGAAAGAGGGGGGGGGGGATTTATCATGCTGCTCAGGACAGACGCCCCTCGATTACAAATCTCCCTGTAGAGTCCAAGCGCCAAAGACTCTGTCAAGACTTTATCATCACATATCATCTGTTAATAATAAACAAGTATCTTTTCTTTATCTGACTTGTCTGTCCTATAAATAACAGTGTTTATGGGGTTGATGAATGTATTTTAAAAAGGACTGAACTGCGTCAAAGTAAAAAGACTTTGTCGAAAGTAAGGTCTGAGCTCCAGAGGAAGTTTGAACAGAAAGAGGACTCAGGTCCCAGAAACAGAACCAGTTCCTGCTTGTCCCCGTGTAGGTCCACTTTAAGAGGACTGGGTGTGGTTTATTGTAAGAAGGACTGGCATTTAAACCCCTAAACCACCAGGACACCCCACTATTATAATCATTAATAATAGCAATAACTGTCAGCTCGAGAACTACTTCACATTCTACTTTTGAGACTACGTCAGCGGAACTTTACCTCAGAATAGGTTGAGGATTCTTTTTTTCAGGATTTCTTTGTTTTATTAATTAATCTTACATTGTATTTAACTAGCCAGTTCATAAACTGGGTGGTCTGTGTAAGGCAAGGCAAGTGTATTTGTATAGCACATTTCAACAACAAGGTAATTCAAAGTGCTTCACATAAAACCATTAAAAGCATCAAAACATAAGACAAAAGAAAAGGAGATTTAAAAACAATTAAGAACATTCATTAAAACATTAAAAAACAGTGTAAGAAATAAAATACGGTAGTAAAATGCAGAAATGCAGGAAATTGATTAATATATTAATTGAATGTGGTTCAATGAAAGGCAGCAGCAAACAGAAAAGTCTTCAATCTTGATCTGAAGGAGTGTAGACGGAGTCAGATGTATAAGACAATCCCTTTGACACAGCAACCAGGGAGATGTAACCAAAAGCATCGAAAGCTGACTTGACAGTGAGTTAAAGTTAATCGTGCAATTTAAAAGTGCACTGTCTGCATCGAGCTGTTTGTCTGTGGCCATTCATCATCGGCCTTCTGCACAGTTACAGCCATCACACTACACAACTCCTGTCCACATCTCTCTGTTCAGCCTCACACTGAAGCTTTAAGCCCTCTGGTAATCAGGGGGAGCCGTCAACACGATGAAGGCTGCAGCAGCTATCAAAGCTGAGTTCAGAGCTCGAAACAGATGCAAATCAAATACATGAATTCTCTGCCTTTGAGGCATTTGACCCAGTGTGTCACATCCAATTAACCAAGGTCATCAAAAAGTTGTATCAATTAAACACGGGAAACGTCAGTGAATATTAATGCAGTTATGAATTGGACGGATACATGTAGATCCAAACTCTGATACCAGTATCGTGAATTCCTCCGACACGACATGAAATGCTGGATCGGGTATCGACGAGTGCACCGATCAGACATCATGTTATCAAATATCAGCTCATCTCTGCTACACAGGAACGACAACAACAACAACAACACAAGTCACTCGCTACTCAATCCGTACATCCTGTGATTCTCATGTCTATTTTCCCCCCTCAACACTTATGAAGCACATCGGCAGGTAAAAATAGCAGGTGGAGAGCTTTCTTATTTATTTATTCAAAGCAAACATTCTCTCTCCCTCTCTCTCTCTATATATATATAAATATACATATATATATATATATATATATATATATATATATATATATATATATATATATATATATATATAAATATACATATATATATATATATATATATATATATATATATATATATATATATATATATATATATATTTTTTTTTTTTATATATTTTTTTATATATATAAATATACATAAAAACTAATTAAAACTAATTAAATTTCTCATTTGTTCCATTAAGTTCTAACACCTCAGGGTTTCCACAGGTTTGGCTCTCACGTATACGTCTAATTGGATTTATGCTTAATGAGTGTTTATGCTTAATTATGTCCTTCCTCAGCCGTGGTGTCTTTCTGTCATACAGTAAACATTTGGCGCTGCACGTGTGCGCTGCATGTGTGACCTGCCCTCTCGCAATCAGCATTCGTTTACATTATCCATTATTTTTCTTTTAAATAAAAGACTATTGACATTTCAGAGAGAGCAGATGGGAGAGATCGGGAGGGGTGCGACTGAACCTTAGTCTGTTCATCCAGCGCTCATCCAGCTCTCATCCAGCTCTCATCCAGCCCTCATCCCACCCCCTTCGCACCCGACGTCACCGCAGTAAATAGGCTATGGAGGGGTCCGGCTGTAAATCCTCCACTTGCGCTCCGAGCGGCTGGCTGAGCGCATCCTGGAACACATGAAGCGCATCGCGGCGACGCACATGAAACCGGACTGATACTGAACCCAGAAGGCGGGACGTATCGTGCCTTTTTTCCCTTTTTGACATGCTGTTGTCTGTGTGTTTTATTTCTCTTTGTTCTACGTTATTTAGAGGAAAGTGGACCTTTTGTTTTACTTGTTCCCCTTCGGAGCACACCGTCTGTCACCAGCTTGATTTGAATTAAACCAAGGTAAGACAAGTTTATTAGCTTAATTTGGTGTCAACACAGTGCATATTCAGCGGTGAAATTCATTTAAAAATAAGTTTGAATCGGACCACAGCTCGTTATCACAGGCCATCAAGGCACAGAGCTTCCAGGACAGTAACTCTGTTAAGGTGCGCGCTCGTCCTATTCTCCATCCCGCTCTCTGTCCAGACAGTTTTATCCGCTTTGATGCACTGACGCTCCACACAGGGTACTTTGTCCAGGACTGGTCAGTCATGCGCATTTGTGTGCACAGTCAGCTCCCCTCAAGTTTCCAGCATGTGCTGAAATCTGACGCGCAAAGTTCCCGACAGATGAGAACTATCAGAAGCAAACATCAGCCCTGGGGGGGAACCGTCCTTTTTCCACCAGCGCGCGTGTAAAGTGCAGCGACTGCTATACGCGCGCAACATACATTACTCCTCCGGCGCAGGTCCGTATGCTGTTCATAGAAGTGAATCAATAAAATCATTGTTTGTGCGCCGACTGAGAGGCAGCTCATATCGGTTATTGGAGTCTGTGCGTAAAGCTGGCTGAGGGGAGTCTGGGGGCTCTCAGGCCTGCAGTCCTGCGCTACAGTAATGTTGGTATTATGACCATTAATGAACAGGCTATGGTTAGTTAATGAGGTTAAACTGACCTGAGTGATGTTTAACTAACGATGTTGTGATTAGCTTGAGTCAGTAAAGAGTTTATTCTCCACAGGTAATTGGGTGTAAATCGAACAGCAAATTTCAATAACATGTCATATAAAATGTCATATGTGTAATATTTTGCATTACATGGTTTCAGTGGATCATTTCATTTTTGCATATTAAGATAGCTAGGTCAACTACTGCGTAACATTTCTTCATCTTGCAGTAATCTGACATCTGATGATATGCTGATAAACGAGTGCAGCGCTCACACGACATAAAACCTACCGGGGCGACATTACACCACTTCTCTCAGAACAATGAGGGCAAAACAGCATAAAAAAAACAGTTCAAACCAAATATTCTCTGGTCCATTGTCTATCCGCATATCTGTTGCCGAGTCGATGGGGTGGCATGCTTAGTATATTCCAGATGTCTCTCTCTCCAGCAACGTTTCCAGCTGTTCCTGGGGAACCCTGAGGTGTTCCCAGGCCAGAGGAGATATATAATCCCTTCAGTGTGTTCTGGGCTATACCTCGAGGCCTCTTACCAGGAGGGCATCCAGGGCGCATCCTGATCAGATGCCCAAAACCACCTCAGCTGGCCCCTTTTGATGCAAACCGCCCCAGTGCGCGCTGGAGGTCACGTTCTGCAGGAGCCAACAGAACCACATTATCTGAAAAAAGAGGCGAGACGCAATTCTGAGGTCTCAAAACCGGACACTCTCCTCCCCCCAGCTGCGCCTTTAAATCCTGTCCATGAAAACCCCAAACAGGATTGGTGAAGTGCTTGTTCTGCCCTCGTTACCAACAGTACCACCCATAGGACTTTCTAAGGGAGACAGTCCTTCTTCAAGTCTACAAAACACATTTAGACTGGATGAGCAAACTCCAATGACCACTTCAACAGACCTGCAAGGTAAAGAGCTGGTCTACTGTTCCACCACCAGGATGAAATCCACATTGTTCCGTTTAGATCTGAGGTTCAACAATCATTCCGAGCCTTCTTTTTAAGCACCCTGGAAAAAAAATTCCCCGGGGAGGCGGAGCAGTGGGATACCTCAATAAATGGAGCACAAGCTAAGGTCCCCCTGTGTAAAAATGGGAAGCACCGCCCTCGTCTGCGGTCTCCACAGACACTAGCCCCGACCTCCCACAGCACAGCCAAGACAGCCCAACAATGTCCAGAGCTTTCAGCATCTCCGGGCGAATCTCATCCACCCCCGGCGCCTTGCCTCCGAGGAGCTTTTTGACTACTGCAGCGACCTCTGTCGGGGATATGGATATGGATATGGATATGGATATGGATATGGATATGGATATGGATGGGTCTTGTTTTCACACCGAACCTCTTTGGTTAGCAGTAAGCCTACAAAGCAATTACCACCCGGGAGGTTCATCAGTCAGTGACTCTGAGCCAAACTCCAGGAAATAGCTTGTCGGAGGCATTTCTGCTGGTCAGTCAGAACAGGTGAAAGCGGCAACAAAGAAGAATTTTGTACAACAAACATTTGCAAAGCCCAAAGATGTTTTCTATCTATTGCTCACAAGCATTGCCACAGAAGTGAGTGATACCATAAAAATATCATATTTGTAGATGTTTTTAAAGCAGGATCACGGTCCATAATCTTATCACAACTCTTTGTCATGTTGGTTTTTAAGATTTTGCAGGTAATTGAACAAAAGCACAACTTTTTACAACATTTTCCTAAATATTTAGCGCTAGAAAGGAAACAAAACACCACTCCAAAATCCATTCTCAAGTACATATTCAACCGGTGCTTTTCCAAATATCTATCAGTTAGTTTTCAGAATCCAAATGAACCAATAAATGAGATCCAATTATTGAAGAAGAAAACATTTTAACACTTTTAAAGCTTGTTGGCCTGTTAAACCCATTATTTCCCAAAACAATGGTGAAGAACACCAGGAGCAAATGCCAGGAGTTTTCATTCAAACAAAATTAAAACTGGTGTGTTCACTGCTTGCAAAATTTAATCAGAGCACACAACAGTTGCTGACAAACAATGTAGCATTTAAAAGTATATATTTTATTGTTTAATAGAGTCTGGCGCAGCGCTCACTCCACATAAAATGCACCAGAGCTGCATTACATCACTTCCAGCTATAGACGGAGGACAATGAGGGGAAAACAACATCACCGATCTGTTTTCACTGTGACCATGTTAGTGTTCACACCCGTTCACTACCCAGCTGTAATACGTTTCAACAAAGTTACCGACACAATCTGTGTCTCGGTGGTGATATCTGGAGGTGTTCGATCTATAATCCTCGTTCTTCCCCGACTCCATCATCTTAGAGTTTATTGTGTTCAGGGATATCTCTATGTAGCAGCTGTGCTGATCATTGAGCACAGGCACTGTGTGGGAAGCACTGGAGCGAGAGATGCAACTGATGGAATGTGCACTTTCGCATGATAGCAACCTGATCTAATATCATCACACTGCACACTTTTAACATAAGTAATATCCAATGATGATATCACACGCAGTGATAATCAGACATAACAAGCAGGATTCATAATCCCAACAGCGACACTTATGATGCAAATCTCACCTCTTAGATCAAAGGTTTGTCTCAGCTGTGTATCTGCTGTTGACTTCTCAGCGTTCACTGAATCCAATTCAAAACACCTGTGCACTTTAGAAACGGCTGTTAAGGGACAGAGAGGGTGCATGCATGCATTTCGGATCCCATTTTGCCAACGGTCCTTTTCTTATTCCTCTCAATGAGTCAGTTTCCAGTGAACATATAAAAAAAAAAAATGTGCATTTGTGTATGCGTGCACCTTTTGGCTTTACCTAAATGTGACCTAATATGGTGAGACATGTGCAAGTTGTGCGGTTCTTGGCTCAACTCGTTGTCTAATATGATGATAACGCCATCATCATTTCTGGGAGGGGAGGATTACATGACGGTGGAGCCTTGAAATCCCGAAAGATGCGTGTTGTTTGCAAGTGTGGATGAGACATGAGGCCATAACATATGATGCTACTATATGCATGACATGCATTAATACTGCCATAGTGGTAGTCACATTGCTGAAAGGAATTGTAGACTAAAGTACGAGGTTTTCTTCGATTTTTCTACACAATTTGAGTGCTTGACGGTGGCATACAGAACTTTCCAGTGAACAGAAACCCTTAAAACCAACTGATAAAAGAATGTAGAAAATATGTCTTTAGTCACTAAATGGTCATGAAATCAGAAGGAAACATTATGAACAGGAGGGGCAGTAGTTGGCCTGCAACAGAATAATGTAATGTGGTCGTATTTCTGATGATCAATTATTGTCAAACATGTCAAAAGTTACCAGACCTCAAGGTAACATTATGAAATGAGGTGTTTTATCCCAAATAAACAGGCACATATCACCATGAAACTTCCCCAATTGGTTAATTACATTAAGACAATCATTTTTTGTATTAAAAGTATTCTGAAATGTTGTGTCATTATCTTATTAATTATGTGCATGAATGGCTGCAATTTACATACATTTCTAAAACAGAGTCTAACATTGGAGAAAGCCAGGTTCAAAAGTCTTGTTTCATATTGTTGACATATTGCAGTCAAAGGTTTTCACAGAGGGAATATTGGAGCTCTATTAGTATCATAGTTCATATTTTAATTCAGAAAATACTATCAATAGCCGTGAGAAAAAAATCGTTGCCATTATTTTAGGAATGAAATGTTTTGTTTGTTAGTCTGGGAATGATACGAACAACGCCTGCATAAACCTTCAGAATGTAGATCGGAATGAAAGTGGAGAGTTTGGAGCATGAAAGAGCTACTGATGGCGAAGAAAACTCATTCAGAGAAAACAGCCTTTAAAGGTACGTTTTGTTAATTACAGACATTTTGAAGAAACTACAGGTAAATCAAAAATAAATATATTAACTAATAGATATCACCATGAAACTTCCACAGTGGATTACTTACATGAAGACATTTATTTTTTTGTATTAAATGAAATGCCCTTTTCTGAAATGATTTAAATATGCAAATGAGGCATTATCTAATTGTAACTCTGGGGAATAAGGGAAATCTACAGACGCAAATAGACAAAGTAGGAAAATAAACAGCGTAATGTGGTTTCTTTCCTCTAGTCTGAAAGACGATATTTTGTGGAACCCAAAATCAAAAAAAATAATAAATAATGTTTTTGCCTAAATGACCTAAAACATTAATCAATTACCAAAATGTAATTCTATGTATCAACTTATGTCGATCAATTAATTGACTTTTCTGTTGTCTGTTTAAGTCGTTTCTTTCTCGTAAAGTTGACCTTTTTCTAACTTCTCAATTGGAAGGATTTGTTGTTTTATCGTATGTGATCATAAACTAAATATCTTTGGAGAAAACAAGAATTTGAAGTCGTCACCTCAGGGCAGATTAATCGGTGATGAAAATAATTTCCACAGTAAACATCAGGTTTTTGGTGACAAACCATCAGAACCAAAATAACTTCCCTCAAATCTCACCATTTGCATCGACATTCAACAACCAGCTGAAATAAATCAAAAGAGAAGCTGCAGCAGCAGTTCCTCCACAGACAGAGAGACGACACGCACCACAAGCGCTTCTCTCTGTTTGAGGATCTGTCCTTTACTTCGGCATTGTTCTCTCTCTCTCCTTCCAGCTCACTCCATTATCATTACTGCTCTCTCTTCACCCGCACGTATGCAGCAGGCGACTGAAGCCCCCTCTCTGAGGGTTGTTTAAAGTCATTTTGGGGAGTTTAGAAAATCACGAAGCTAAGTAGAAGTCGCTGAGGGCGGCAGAGGGTAAGTAGAAACGCCTACAGCACTCCATCTTCAAACACAGTCACGCCTGAAACACACTGAACCGAATAGATGTCGGAGCAGACGGAGCAATGCTTCATCTTAATCGTTGCTCTTTTCTCAGCTTCATCATTAAAGTACAAAAGGTTGAATTCATTTCATGCCTCTTTTTAGCTGTCCTCTGAAATGTCACTTTGTTTTAATAGACAGTTGACATTTTGTCAATGAAGCATAGTTTCCATTATTCGTTTTTTCCCCTCAACATGAATGCATGTTGTTAAAGTAAACTGATTCACCACGAAGTCTTCTTTCACTTTTCAGGTTTAAAATGAACGAAGAACCTGAGAACAACTTGACTCAACTGTCTGACAACTGGACGTTTTACAACTCCTCGCTGGAACCCGTCATACGCAGGAGCAACATCACCTATGTTGGATTTTACCTGCATCAGCCGTCCACAGCAGCCATCTTCATCGTGTCCTACATGCTGATCTTCCTCGTGTGCATGGTGGGAAATGGAGTGGTGTGTTTCATTGTGGTGCGGAGCAAAAACATGCGGACTGTCACCAATTTGTTCATCTTAAACCTTGCTGTGAGCGACCTCCTGGTTGGGATTTTCTGCATGCCCACAACACTTCTGGACAACATAATTACAGGTGAGCAGCACAGGCATTTGAAACTTTCATTGTGGCGTTGTTGTGTTTAAGTTGTGTCAAAACAAGCCTCGCTGGCATCAGGCAGGAAGTTGTTTCAACACTTTCCAGACTTAAATATGTCAACGACTTTTCAATGGATGGCTGTGACATTTGGAAGAGGCATTCATGGTCTCCAGAGGATGGACCGTATAATCTAGTGTCATCAACAGGTCAACATTTCCCACATTTCTGACAAGTTGGGAGTTGTGTTTCTATTTGGACTTGAAAGGCAACTTTGTCTAAGAACAGTTGAAGCTGACAAAGTACAACTGAGGTTCACGGTTGTTGAAGTAAATGTGAAAAAGTCAAGTTTTGACTGATGAAAGTCAAGCTGACGAAATAGAGCTGTGCCTGATGAGTCTAAGATATCCTAACAACGGCTACTGTACGGAGAATAAACCATTTAATTTCCCACTGTTACCAACCTCATGTTTATCCACCTTTCCTCCATCAAAGAGGTGATCAAAAGTGACGAAGGCTCAGGGGAGTTGAAATCGTGATTTGTCGTGGAGGAGTCGAACAGACTCGCCTGCATTCACTGATAACACCGGCGGCTTTTTACACATGGTGCCGATTGGACTTGACAGTTTGCTCTTGATGACACGGATCCCACAGGGACAATCGACGGTGGATTCTTCATCTACTACAGGCTGTCGACAGATGCTGAAATGACTTCATCTCTTCAGTTTTAAAACAATAAAACAAAAGACATAATAATTCATGAGGATCCAAGTTTCCTCTCAACCGACTAAAATACAGACCACTGCTTCTTCAGAGGACAATAGACTTTTTGAAAGGAGCTTGATTTGGATCGTACCCAGTGTGGAGCGTCGGCTTGAAAATACCAACAAAATAAAGACTTCAAGCATGTCTCTGTTGTCACCATATTAATGTGAATTAAATAATAGAAGAATTAGCGTTGATTACAGTGACTGTGGGTCAACGGAATTGCCTTATTCAGCTCCAGAGATTATTTTATAGTGGGTACTATGACAAAATACCAAATACTACAAACAATAACAGACATATTGTCTCTGAACAAGAGCAGCCAGTCATTGAATCAGGAACGCATCAGACCCTGACATTGAGTTTGGGGTAATCCAGCTGGCAGATTGCTTGGCGTGATTAAATCCCTGCTAAAATGACATAAATCAGAATCAAATCCTGAAATATCACGGACAGCTTGCAGCTACCAGAAGTAAACAAGAATGACAGCTTATTAGCTTTGCATTAGATAATCACATTTAAAATCAAGCAAAGTTTTAGAAAAATCTCTTTGGCAGAGAGCAAGAAGACACCAGTGAACAACATCCGCTCCAGTGCAAACAGGATCACGCTCTCCAGCTTAGTTTTCACCTGCAAATAACAGGTGTCTTCTGAGGTGTGGAGTGAACTCACACTATGATCCAGGAGTGTGGAAATGAAAATGGCTTCAGTGAAACCTTCAGTAGAGTTCCATCATGTTCGTTCATATCTGACTGGTTCAGAAACAGCTTAGTGGGCGAGCGCTGAAATCTCCCCCTGCTGAGCACAACATTCAATTGGCAGAAAAAAGAGTCGTGAGTGTACGCCAACCATTTGGGTTGCGGTTTATACACACGTCTGTCCCCTGTCACCTCGTCATTTCATCCTGTTGAGACACGTGTGGGAAATTGTCATAATTAGCATATGAATTCTTGAAGTCCAGTTGGACGTTTGTGCCATATTTGAAGAAACTCCCTCCAGGCGTTCTTGATATATTCCTTTCACGAGAACGAGACATACAACCCGAAATCACAATGCCTTCGGCCACAGCCGATGCTGGCACGGAGGCGTAACAGCATCAATAATGCATGCTTTACAATGTGTCCCGCAAGAGACCTTCAAACAGATGCTTTTATTGTGAATTCTGCTGCACCATCTCAAAATTTATCAGATCAGGAATGAGTAGAAATGAAATTCAGGGTATATTGTTTGGTAGAAAATGTGTCTGACATTCACAGAGTAAATTATTTAGAAATTCAGTCTTTCCTTCTGTTCCTGATGTCAGCACATAACCATAAAGTCGTCATTTGGAGAGCCAGTAACGGGGCAAAACTAATCCTGCCGGTGGTGCTCGAGGGAAGGCCACGGGGTCATTAAAAACAAAAAGGGATTATTCTCTCGGGGAGTATTTATATGCTAAGTAGATTTTTGCGCATTGAGCCAATTTGATAATGAGCTATTTTGTGTGCAAAGTTGACATTGAAGGAGGATTCACTGAGTATCTGACATGTAAATGTTCATCCCCTGGGGAGCATGAGCGTGCATATGAATTTCATGTAATCTGCCTTTTAGATTTGACATTTACATGGACGGATATATAGAGAGTTCAGCAAAAACATTAGGCTTAGCCATGAGCGACAATGCTAATGTCACTGATTTCTGCTCTTTAGCTTTCAAGATTCTTTCTCCTCCCGAGACAGATGACAGTATGAGTTAGTGGTCAAACAAAACTGTTATTCTGTCACGATCAGGCTTTGCCTTGTGTGTTCTGTGTCTTTGTGTAGCTTCACCCTCCTCACTCTACCTGTCAGTCACTCCCTCCGCATCAGCACAACTCCCCTCACCTGTTCAAGTCCTTTATAAACCCCTGTCTCTCAGTGTCACTCACTGCCAGGTCATTGTTCATGTCTACCCACCCGATTTTGCTCGTCCTGGTCCCGGTTTCCCAGTCTGTCTGCCCTGCCTCGTCCTGCCGGATGTCCCCCCTCGTCTCTTGTCTCGTCCTTGGATTCCCTGTTGTGTCCGTCAGTCATTAAAACCCTTTTTCTCACTGCATCTGACTGTCTGCGCTTGAGTCCTCCATCATGCCCCGTGACATATTCACTCAAAATATGTGAACGGGAGATTGGGAATAATGCACTCTAGTAGCCGATCCCTGACAATGTGACATTGTGAACAACAAATCTGTGTTGAAATAGTCAGAAATCTGAATCGGCCGATGTGGCTCAACGGCTGTTGGTAGCAAAAACAACCCCCCCCCCCCCTAACCAAAGCTTAACTACAGGGGTAGCAGACCAGAGAAGTGTTGTGTTGGTGATGTCAAAGGATCGTCTGTGGCCGATGCAACTCTTCGTCATGACTCGCATCAAAAGTCAGCATGTGTCTGCTGAAGCTCCCACTGGAGCCGGAGCTCGTCAGCTTAGGAACAAACAATCAGAAAAGCATCGATCTGGAGAGAAGCGTCAACACGTTTCCTGAAGCGGTGGGATTTTGGCACAGCTCTGTCGGCTTCCTCAGGAAGACATCTGAAATCTGTTTTTATTTGATTAGGGATGATCTGACAACTATATTTTTGTGAACACTGCATGCTGATAGCCAGTATTGTGCTGATTTTTGCTCCTCAGATGCCAACAACGGGAATCATTTAGAATTAATTGGTTGGGTTTACAAGTTGCTTAAAATTGAGGTTGTACCTAACAGAACATTTTTTTTTAATGAGAATCAACAATAGGGGGGGAAAAACACTGTGTAACCTGCAGCTCTGCCTTCTTTGCTACTCTGCGCTTTTCTCTTGCAAAAGTGCACTGAAAGAAATAGAGAAACAGGCACTTTAGTGTCTCACCGAAGATGCCTTCAATTGCTTCTTTGAGTGAAGTGCACCTCCAATTTCTTTGACATTCAGCTAAATTTGAGTCTCAGAAGGAATACGGAATAACCCACAGCCAGAAGCACCCCCCCCCCCCATATAGCACCCCCCCCCCCCCCCCCATATTGAAAATATCTATTTGTTCTTGTTGGCTTACTTGGATGTTTGAGCTTCACTGTTTCTTGTGAGATGATTTTGAGACATCCAGTAAAGTGTAATGTTGAAACTTGAAAAATGAGCAACGACGGAAAAGACGACCTTCCTCGCACATTAAAAAGCCTCTTTTGCAGCGACGGGAGAGACTGCCAGAAGCACAGCAGTCAGAGTTGCACTTCTCAAATCTCAGCAGAGTGCGAGAGAGAAAGCGATGCCTGCGAGGGTCGAGTCAAGCTTTGCCGAACGGCAACGCAAAGAGCAGATCTCATCACAGCGACTAATACTTCTAGCAGGTGGCTTTGTGATGACTAGGGCTGCAATTAATGGCTATTTTGGTTATCAATTAATCCGGCTATTATTACTTTGATTAATTGATTATTAATCAATAAAGAAAAAGCTAAATCGTTTTATTCATGGCATTTCAATATCTTCTTTGCTGGAAAAATAATTGAAAAAAATTGATGTTGGGAATGCAGCAATGCACCGAGAATAAAAGGGAAATATATTTAATCGGTATAATTTTAAGGTACTTGTACATTTACTGAATACTTCTACTCCACAACATCTCAGAAGAAAATGTTGTAAATTTTACTCCACTACATTTATTTTACAGCTTAAGGTACTAGCTACTTTGAAGGTTCAGATTAATAATAAAAAATAAATAAAAATCAATAAGTAAATGATGATGTATGTATATTTATAGATTACACTACCGAGCAATATAATAATTAAAATGAGCCCCACATTTACCAGCTGCAACATTAATGTAAACACACATGAATGCATTATTAATTATAATCCAGTCATGTACATATTATTCTGAAATAAGCCATTCTGCATAATGGCTACTTTTACTTTTGATACTTTTTGAAAATAATACGTAATTTTACTTCTTTCATTATTGAATGCAGGACTCTTACTTATAACAGAGTATATGCACACTCCAGAAATGCTACTTTTACTTAGTGCAAGTACAATATCTGAGTACTTCATCCACTATAGGCAGAAATAAAAGCATTCACTTCAGACTGTCTCTGACTAAAACTCCATTACATCACATTGTACTTGGTCTCTCTGAGCTTATTTCAGCTCAATAGCGTTAGCTGCGTTTTGTGTCCTTTTTGACGGACAATTGCACATTTACAGGTCGATCCATCACAAAAGGAAGAGAAAAAAGATGGAGGGTATTTCCGTCCGTTCCATTAAAAAGAAAGTAACCTGTAATACTGCGTTAGTGCTTTGCCCCTTTCTCCGCTGTATCATTAGTCTCTCTGCCTCCACCATGTATTAAAGGAGGCGGCATCATTTCCTATAACTCATCCAACGAGCTACACAAGGCGCAGCCTCGGCTGGCTGACTGCCCCCACCTCAGCAGATGCTGCCACAGCGCTAGCTGTGCATCACAACATAGATCCAACTAATCGATGACGGAATCCGCTGCCAGCTGTTTTTATAATCCACTTAATGGATTACTTGTTGCAGCCATCATGATGACAGCCCTGTCAAAATGTCATTAACTGTCTGAGTGCACAGTCGAATATACTGCACACCAGTCAGAGGCACATGTGTTGGTCCCAAATACATTTTCTAGACATTTCAGTGCATTTTCAAAGAAGGTGTCAAATATCCTCTGGACATGTTTGTCAGTGATGCGAAAGCGTGTGTGTCTGTGGTCTATGTTGTTGATGAAAACCCAAGACGACAGATCACGTACTCTGAGCATTATGTGCTCCGTCCAGTATGTCTGACGGGCTGCAGCCTCTTGTTTGGCCTCCGAGGGCTTTGATAAAACTGGACAACTAGCAATCTGCCATCGTCTCTCAGAGAAAGCTTTCATCTCATGCAACATTCAGATGTTTACGCCACGTAATGCTTTAATGGGTCATAATGGGGGTTTTGTCATTTGCATTAATGCTTCCTGGCCGATTTGTTAACAACGTGAAAGAAACATCACATGAGATAAAACCAACAATGTCACCCAAAAGTGTTCCACATATCTCAACAACAATCATATTGCTTTTAAGGCTAATGTGGACAATGGGACTGCATTATCACACTTGCATAACTTCTGGATAACAAATAACAAGGTTAAAGTTTCATTTATCCTCCTTGTGCAACACAGGGTTGCGCAACGAAATGCAGTTGTATCCCCATTGTGCTACATAACAAATACACAAATTCCCTCATAACATCCTTTGAACACCTCCCTCCCTTTAATTATATCTACATAGCTGCAACAACCAACATCTTGATTCTCTGATTGTTTTCTACCTCACTCATACAGTTAATAACCACTGCTGTGAGATCCGGGGAGCTTTGCATCCCCAGTGAACCTTTCTCCTGAAAGTGTGTGTGACCACTAAGCACGAGTGCGGGGTTACCGAAGCCAGAGGTGATGACTGACGATAGTCTGCATTCTGTGATTATTTTGAGTCAGCCACAATGAGATGCTCTGTCAGCATCTCTGCTACCAGCCACCAGCAGTCTGATAAAGTCCCACTAAAAAAGGGATTGTTTCCCCCCGAAACCCTTACAGATATGGTATTACGGCCACCGCTTCAGCTCCCATGTACTCTGTTTTGTGGGTGTGTGAGTCTGTGCGATGCAGTCCGATCTCCTACACAAACTGCTGTTTTTGCCGTAAATCAGCTGAATGCATCTTCCCTGTCAACAGGATGGCCTTTCGGAAGCCTGGTCTGCAAAATGAGCGGCATGGTCCAAGGGATCTCCGTGTCAGCATCCGTCTTCACTCTGGTTGCTATTGCTGTTGACAGGTACTGTGGCTGTGTTTTACTACTACTGCTACATAGAACAGTTCGTGTCCTCTAAACAGCACCTGTCACACTTGAGTTGCACCTCAAAGCAAAAATGCTTGAGGTGCAAAAGACAACAGACAAAAAGCAGAAACCACTCGAGGAACACCGACCTCCACAAAGGCTGAACAATCCCTTTCATTTATGCGACGACATATTCTCAACACAAGGTTCCCTCACTGCTTTTATCCCGGAGCTTTCATCTGCATCTCACAGCCTTGGAAGATATGCTCCAGAAAAAGAGACTTTGTGGTTTGGTCTCAAATTATCAAATTACCCGAAGCGCGGGTTTTTTCACTTTGTGTTAGCAAAGAGAACGACAATTCCAAAGTGTACCTACAGCAACGGAGCGTGCAATGGGACAGAGCGTTTCATTACTTTTCTAAAAATAAATAATGTAATAATCATAATTCAAATATTCAATTTTCTAGCTTTTAATCTACAACAGACTCCATCTCTGCATCACAATACTGCTGTTTTTAAAGTCCCCTGTTCTTCGGCATTTCACATTGTTTCCCATCACTTATCGAGGATTGTACAGCGTCCTCATCTCTATCTGGCCGCTTGTCCTCTTCTGAAAGATCAAACTGCTGTTCATGACGATGACACCAGCTGGCTCTCAATCCTGCTTCATCACGTCACAAACCATGGGAAGGCGAACTACACATCCAGTGGAGTTATAACCGCTCTGGAAGCTGGAGAAAATGAGAGGGCTGGTATTTCATCATCGCCCGGCGGCTGTCA
The DNA here is from genome assembly GCA_028022725.1 of Lycodopsis pacificus. Taxonomy (NCBI): domain Eukaryota; kingdom Metazoa; phylum Chordata; class Actinopteri; order Perciformes; family Zoarcidae; genus Lycodopsis; species Lycodopsis pacificus. Next base: position 13,012,073 of record CM051692.1, read on the forward strand.
GACAACTGTGAAGTCACTCTGACACGATCGAAATCACCGCAGGATGTTTGCGCCTCTGGGAATGACAGAGTTTGAAATGCTTTGACGGCCAAAAGTCAAAGTCACCTCACGTGTCTGTCAGCCGTGTAAAGATGTAGGATAAGGAGCTCTCTTGTCCTGTTGACCAGTGTATTCATGCACAGACACGCCAGACAATACTCTACTCTGATGGGACTTTACTGCAGTCATACCATTATTCAAAATAATATGTTGGGATGACAGAGGCAAAACAACAACAATCCCTCCTTTCCCCTGTTCTCCAACATCAACAGCATTCAGAGATCGATCCGTCTGCATGCGTCTCTTCTCAAACTGTCACAAGAGTCTCTCTCAGTGAGAGCTGGAGTCAATCCGCATATAGCGGCTTTTTTACCTCCGTGTCTAAACTTTTGAAAATCGCACCCCTGCAGCTACTTCACAGTAAAAGCCTCCAGCTCTGCCAATAATTACACCTTTTTTTTTTTACAATGCCATAGAGACTAAGCAGGGACAATATCTAATCATATACATTTATTTGCTACAACATTAAAATACTTGTTACAATCAATTATTAAATGATAACGCCATCATGATCTGTTCAAATTGAATCTGGTAAAATGTAGTTTCTGAATCTACAGTATACAGTTGTTTGACGGAGAGGTTTTCACTGCAACTTATAATATACAGTATATTAGAGTGGATTTATGACTTGCTTATTAGCTCTAAGCAGCTTATAATACAATTGTGTGTTTTTATGCAAATAAGCCCTATAGATGACAATAAGAAGGTGGAAGGATGACATTTAGAATTGTTGACGGTTTACACTGACCTCGGTCGGTTGGATTTATTTTTTGTTAATATTTGTCTGGATCCTTAAAACCCAGAATGTAAAATGGAACTTAAATACCCTGAATGGGTTTCGCTTTGACAGATAATATAATTGATTGCAATTTAAGCAACAGGAATGTTGATTTTTCTCAAAAGGAGACCAATTAGTTGTTCCGTCATGTTTTCTCTTCTGCATATTTGCTTTTGCTCCTTAATTAGCAAAAGTATTTGTTAACTCACTTAATCGATGGACTAATCAATAGAATACTGGATTACTAAATGACTGAACCCCAAAGAGATGCAGACACATTTTCCTGTGTTTCTGCATGAGGAGAGCGTCTTCAGATTTGGTGAAGCAGCGTCAACTCCATCTTTACACATATATGGTGAAGTATACGTCGATAGGTAAGATGCCTCAGACAACGGCTGGTGAGAAAAGATGGCGTGTGAAACAACACGGTGAAACAGACTCAAAAGAATCCACACTAGTAGGTCGAGATTCACAGTATATTTCCTTTTTTTAAAACTGCTGAATTGATGAACAGATGATGATATGCAGAGGCACAGATAAAGCAGAGGCACAGATATAGACACAGCTCTCCGGGTGCGAAACACTCTGCAATTATTTGTGCATGAAGTTTCAAGGCGTTACGTAACCTGACATTTGCATGTGAGCGCTTGGTGTGGTGTGTGACTCACAATGACGGGGAGCCGGGTTAATTACCGGTATGTCCCCGTTGTTCTGAAATTGATCTGCGGCACAAAAGGAAAAAGGAAATTTAGCACAAAGAGTGACGTCAATGTTCTTTAATGAACACTGACTGACTCTACCACACACAGCCAGTCGCTCGTACAGTATTCCTAATTCTCTAAATCTATTTCTTTTGTGTATCTGCCTTTGTTTGGTTGTTTTTTATTACTAAATATTGAGATCTATTCCATGTGAACAGAGCCTGGAGTTTTCCCTTCATGAATTACAGTAACTCTAATCATATATTGCTGTGCCAGCTTCAGTCAATGTTCTTTGCTGTCACTCAAAGATATTTTAAAAAGCAGGTTAAATAAGCGCATCTTCCTGATCCAACCCTTTTTGTTTTTGCAGATTCAGGTGCATCGTCTACCCATTCAAGCAAAAGCTGACCATCTCCACGGCCTCCTTGATAATCGTCATTATCTGGGTCCTGGCCATATCCATCATGTGTCCCTCTGGCGTGATGCTACAAGTGACCATGGAGCAAACCATCCGGGTGCTACTGGGCTACGACAACAAAACGAGCCCGTTCTATTGGTGCAGGGAGAACTGGCCCAACCAGGAGATGAGGAAGGTTTACACCACCGTCCTGTTTGCGAATATCTACCTTGCTCCCCTCTCGCTCATCGTGATCATGTACGCCCAGATTGGCATGACGCTTTACAAAACGGCGGTTCCGACGGGAGGGAAGCCGGGCCACGCAAACCGCCACTGCGTGTCAAAGAAAAAGCAACGGGTGATCAAGATGCTCCTAATAGTCGCCTTGCTTTTCATCCTTTCCTGGCTCCCTCTGTGGACCCTCATGATGTTGAGCGACTACGCCAGCCTGACCGAGCAGCAGTACCGAATCATCAACATTTACATCTACCCCTTTGCCCACTGGCTAGCTTTCTTCAACAGCAGCGTCAACCCCATCATCTACGGTTTCTTCAACGAGAACTTCCGCAGAGGATTTCAAGCCGTGTTCAAGTTCAGCCTGTGCACGGCGGACGGACAGCGGAGGAAAAACTACTCGCACCGGCTGCAGGGCAACTCCGTGCTGCCCGCCAACGCACAAACGACCCTGGAGCCCATGTCTCTCAACAGCCCGGATAAGAACCCTTCCAGGCGACTCAACCACATCCCCGAGCACGACTTGGTCATGGAGGACCTGGACAAGGCGTCTGGCAGCAGCGGGGGTGTGACTGCGGTGTCTATTTGAGGGACATGCAGAGACGCTCTTCTGGGTGATAAGCAAAGGTGTTCAAGAACATCGCCACTCATCATTCAAACGCAATTCCTCCACTGAGCTCAAGTAACGTCTCACCCGAGTAGGTTTTTCTGAAGCGGACGTTTAAGGGTAGCTGGTTTGAACACTGTAAGAAAAAGAAAGCGAGGACAAAAGTGGATACAAGGACATGTAAATCATTTACTCCGTTCCACTGTCCTGCAGCAAACTACCTTGCAGCGTTTGCTCCTGAAACAAAACGAGAGAACACTCACTTTGCCCGTGCACCTTTCCATATCACCTTTAAGCCACACATTGTGTGTTGCACATGTTGTGCCGTGTTCAAAGTGGCAGCAGGTTGTGCTGTCGGAATTGTAGATACTGACCAAGAGAAAACAGTGTCGTTGGAAAGTGCATCACTTGTCGATCAGGATGGGTTGATATGTGATAACAAGCTACCGTCCTGCTCTATCACACGCGTTGTACGACCTGTATAAATGTATAAAGACGCATCAAACATGCATGTGCTAGGATGGCTGCAGAGCACGTTTCAAAATTCAAAGCGATGAATAACTTATAATTTAACGTCCTTGTATATTGCCGCATTAGATGGATTTACATTTGTGTATTATTCAATACTATTAAAGTACTTTTAGACCTTGAATAGGAAAACCTCTGTGGCCTGTGAAACTGCTGAACAAGCTTTAAAACAAGGCTGCAAAGGCATCACATTGAAAGACTTCAACACAGCGACAGAAGTTGAAGATATCTTTTAGGTTTCTGTGGCCATGGTCATACAGCACAATGTTTCTTCAGACAGCGGTATTATATTTCAGAGAACAGTACTCGACAGAGGGATGCTGGACTTCAGCACTCGATTCCCACCTACCTCTGGAACGTACACTTTAAACTTAAACTGCAGTGTTTAGCAGGGTTAGGGAGGAACTAGTTACGTGCAGCCGCATTACGTGATTCAATTACAAAATAAATGTCATTGTAATCCGTTACAGTTACTGAGAAAATTCAACAATATTTTCCTTTTTCAAATCAGAAAGGAGCTCCAACAGTGTAAAGTCTTTTAGTCAACATGGAAATGCTCGATGTCAGACCTGAGGAAACATCAAGCTCCACTGCCGTTAAAAACATCTGTTAGAAAAGTAAGCCGTTGTTATAAGTTACATTCCTTTCATGAAGTAATTTAAATAGTTTCATTACTTATTAAATTGTAGCTAGTAATCTGTAACCTATTATACTTTAAAAAACTAGCCTTCCCAACACGCTAATTCAATTAAAGTGAATTATTGTACACCTTTTTGAGGCTCCTTTTATTATTATTCTGTATTTGTAATATTGAATAGCTGAATTTTACTGAGCCATTTTATTAATTCTTTACAAAGTGAACTAAAATGTGAGGCGATGAACCCGTTGTTTGCATATGAAAGAGCTCAGATTATCAGTCCTTCTGAAGAGTGTGCCTGTGCTTTCCTCTCTTCGCTGAGGGATGAAACAGCATCTGCCCGGTAGGTTTTCACACAGATTTCTCATCAGCACTCACTAACTACTGGCTTTGACAGCATGCCAATGGACCAATGCTCGTTATACTGATTAGGAAGTTAATTACACTTTGGAGACCACCGGCAGCCCCTCTGCCAGTGGCACTGCTGCTGCTGGTGATTCGGAATATTCGGGCCACATGTCTCAGGTTCCGTTGACAAAGACGATGCCTTTGAACAAACGCTCTTTTTCTCTGCAATTTTAACGACACTTTAATTATGAAGCCGTTACTTGACACAGAAATGGAAAGAGACAATTCTGCAGCGGATGCACACATTGACACCGTTATATTTGATCGGTTTTAAATTAGACATGAAAACCCTTTTTGTACAGAGGAGAGAAGAAAAGGATTTATTACGATTGTATGCACGCCATCTACTTAGACAAATCATCCAGGCTTTTATTCTGAAATCTGCTCTGTAAACATGTACATAGAAAGGTGTAATGATGCTGAATTCAGTATTATTTATTCATGAATATCTCATGAGCCCATTATGAATGTGCCATGTTAATCTCAGATGAAGTTTTTTGCTGTTATTTTATTTGTATCTCTATGAACAGTACAGTAAATGTACAGTACAGTAAATGGGCAAAAAAAAACAGTGGGTCTGCATTGGACCTGAAAACATGTATCGTCTGCTGTAAGTATGTTACTGAGTCTTAGATTACAAGTGATACTGTGAATCTGTGTGAACTGACTACTCTGACAATTGAACCTTGGTTTCAAAGGTGTTTTACGAACTTTTAATCTCTACTGTTGGTGGCGTCTGTTTTTAAAGGGGCCCATTGTGAAGATTTGTATAGCCGAGATGTAAAAAACTGTAAAAGAAAAACAGACAAACTCATTAAAGACTGAAGGTTACAAAAAAGCTAGACGTGACATGGCACTCTCTGGCGGCCATATTGGAGGTCCTGAGCTCTTCTAGCTGTACAATGGCAGTCCAGCGATCCGGCCCTCGTCATCAGAACCTCTGAACACAGGTTCTGATGAATACACTTAAACTCAATTAGAGGAAACAAATCAGCCGTTCAGAGTAGAAGCAACAAGATGTTTTTTAGTGGAAATCTGCTACATGAGCAGGAAAAGAGCCTCAGGAAGCTTCACTTCATCTGGAGTACGGGAGCAGAAATCCAGATGAACCGATTGTGGTGGGAGACATTTGAATTACATTTTGTTGGATTCTCCTCATTCATTGTGGGATTACCAGCGTACCAGAGTCTTAAATCAGTGCCAAATTAGACAGAAAACCCCTCACGTGTGGACAGTATAGTGTGATAATGATGCACATTTTACTGACAACGTGAGCATTTCACTTCTACTATTGCATCTGCAAATACTTGCACATAAATAATAGACACATATGCTTCACTTCACTGTACACTTGAAACGTTTCAGAGCCACATTCTGCTGACATTCTTCACGTTGTACGAGCTGAGGCTCATGTAGATGCGCTGATGCCTCTTGGCTGTATTGATTATTACCATCTTAAGCTGCTTCTACATTTCTCTGTGATCGATTATTTTAAATGTCGACAAAGCCGATCTCACAGCACAGCTGCCGTCATAAAGATCTGTTTTTGTTTTGTTTTGGCGATTATAAAATAATGATTTTATCTGCAGCTCAGCAGCTTGATGACTGCTGGTCAACATAGATCCTTTGTAGACTCCTTCCATTATCTGACAACAGAAAAAAACATGCAAATGAGAACAACTATATGGTGAATCTGGCTGCATTAAAACACAGTGTAAGAGGGAACTCACTCCCTCGCTTTTCTCCATCTGTCTCTCCAACTACAAACACGAAGAACAAACTGTACTGTGCATGTGAGAAGAGAAACTAATTAAATGTATTCTTAATAATTCATTTAAAGTCAATTGGCAGTAAATACGAGCATTTCTATACGTTCACAAGTGAATTTAAGGCTGTGGCGGAGCCGATGCTGCGCACGTTGGCCATTAGTCTGCTTGTCTGAGGTGTGAAAGGTCAGAAGTAAAGCCAAATTCAGAGGTAAAATGCCATCACATGAGACTCATCGGAGGGTCACGAGTTGCGTCATGAATTGCCAGACCAAGTTAGTCTCAATGCTTAGAAATATTTGTGCGTTTGAAAAAAAACAAAAAAAACGCCACAGGGATCACGAAACAAGACATTATGACATGGGACCTCCAAGGTGGCACCAGACATGGTTGCTAAGAGTTTTCTAACAGCCCGTTAGTCTCTATATTGTACTCGCACCACTTGTTCTTTGTGTTCATCATAACTCATTCTGTTACTGCATCCAGCAGCGAGACATTGACCTCCCCAGTGAAAAGGCTTCATGTCTCCCATGGGGCTGGGATGCAATAGCATTTAATCGAGTGTGAATTCTTTCTGAATCCACTGAATGTAGTTTGGATTAGCGTCACGACATTTGAAGCAGTTTAGCTTGAGCAATCTGTGTATTTTACCAGCTCAGATCCAAATCCAGATCTATTTTACCAGGATCCAAAGTGGGACCACCAATCAGAAATAGAACTTCCTTTATAAGCCTCAATGAGCGACAGTGTAAAATCCCCAGTAGATCATGTTGGTTTGTTTCCCTTTCAGCCCCACAGCTATGTCTGGGTAACATTAGTTATCAATACAAAACGATCAAACCCTCCAATACTTTTTACAATATCACATTTGTGGAAATGTCAACATGTTGTAACCCTTTTATTCCTCTTTAAACAATATGTGCCAGAACTGCTTGAAGCAATTAACTTTGCCAATACAGAAATACAGTCTTAAGTTTCCTGATTTAGATCATCTGATGAAATGATCAAGATTAAGATCAATCATTAGTTGCCAATTTTACAGTAAAACAAAGATATAAACACATTTCTGTTTGTTTGTTGTCAGTCTGCAGCTGTTTTGAGTAACTGTTTGCATTCATTCCTGCCAGAGAAGTCAGGCGTGTCCACGATCATTCAACAACACCTCTGGACTCTTGATGGCATTCAAAGCATTGCTCGTGAGTCATTCGGCACCAACAAGATGTTAAATGTGACACTCCAGTAATATGTAATGAATTTGTACTTTTTGGTGCCTGTGGTGAAAAAAACCCTCTCTCTGCTTCAATTATTTTAATTTTTTTCAACCACGTATGGACTGATTACTGTGAACGTCCTTTTGGGGAACTAGAGACTCTTGGTACCTCTGTGTAGTCTGCATGTGTGTCTTGTGTACTGGCATGTGGGGTTTTTGTGTCTGCAACTACACGTTCTTAAATAATGTTTAATGGAAATTTTAAAGATTTATTTGTTGGGACACAAAGGCTGATTGCTGTTGAAACAGGAAGGAAGATCGAAGGTTGTTTTTATACAAAGAAAGGTAGTAAATGGTGTCCTATTTAATTGTGAAGGGCTATTCATCACGTTTTATATTACCTCTGATTGTCTGCAAAATAATATATAACAGCAAGGTTCATAGTCAAGGTTCTGAGTATGAAAAAAGGCTGTGAATGCCACCGCCATAACTTCACATTTTTACATAATCTGATGTCATTTGCTTTATTTGAATGGGATTGAGAATTGAATTACTAGACGATGTAGCTGCTGTGCCTCTGGTAAAAAGCAAACTCCCATAATTAAAGATAAATATCAACCAGATTTTGCCCCAAATCTCTAACACACTGAGGAATACAAAGTTGGCCGAGTGACAACATTTAGATACGTGGACGACATTATATTTACCCGATAGAGGCCATGCAATGAATACGAAATCAAATAATGAAAGCATTCCCCTATCGCATTTCTGATTAGGTTTATCTTACGAACATGGCAACGTAACCGCTTGACAACATACGCTCTGCCTTAGTGTTGTTCAGATGCAAGCGAGACAATGAAATATGACCCAGGAGGTCCAGTTGGAGTGGCAGATTAATGCGATTAAAGGCTGTAAATAAGCCCAGACACCGCACAACTGTTACCCACAGACAGGATTCTACAACTGTGGAAATGAATCACGGCTGCGTAAGCAATGAGACGTTCAGACGAGCTGGGGATGAAAAACAACGTGACACAGAGCTCAGGCATTTCCTCCACCAGGTCTGTTGTGTTCATATATGAGAACAGCTCAGAGTGGAGTATCACTCCTATGCTGTGGCCAGGGACCAAGTGTTTAAAATTGGTTTAATGTTAGGTTCTGGTTGGGTTTCTGCAGTTAAATACATCTTGCACACTGATTTAGACCAGTAAGGCAAGGCAAGGCAAGGCAAGTTTATTTGTATAGCACATTTCAACAACAAGGTAATTCAAAGTGCTTCACATAAAACCATTAAAAGCATCAAAACATAAGACAAAAGAAAAGGAGATTTAAAAACAATTAAGAACATTCATTAAAACACAGTGTAAACAGTTTCATAGTAAAATGCAGAAATGCAGGAAATTGATTAATATATTAATTGAATGTGGTTCAATTAAAGGCAGCAGCAAACAGAAAAGTCTTCAATCTTGATTTAAAGGAGCTGAGGGTCTCAGCAGACCTGCAGCTTTCAGTAGCTAAACTGGGAACCAGTATTATGACACAACTAATCAGTAATACATATTATAATATATTTTCTCTTCTAGTAACCATGCCTGTTAATCAGGCGCCTTCTGATTAACATTTCAGCAAACTGGAATGTTGATTGTATAATTATACAAGCAGCACAAGTAAAACAGCTCAATAAAAAAAAGAGTTTATATTCAGAATGAAAACTCATCAAAGCTCATGTAGATGTCAGTGAACGAGTCACCCTGGTTATTTGGATCCAAGATAAAATAAATTGACTTTGACAACCCATTTATTAACATAATATAATTAATTTATTTTAATTCTGAATATAATATAATTAATACAATTCAGAAATCAAGCTATCTTGCAGAAGACTAGCTAAATAAAATGTATTTATCAAAAATTATTTTGACTACGTAGCAACCACTAAACTTACGCGCTCAGATAATTTGACTGACTGGATCAATATCTGTGCGTTGAATTCATCCTGGCATGGCACTTTCATCCTGTTCTTTTCTTTCAATATCTGTGAAACAGCGACATCATATAAGTCATACCATTTGAATACAGGGTAATTCTTAAGATAACTTTAGTTATTTTGACTATGATAAAAGATTTGTCGTTTATCTCCAGGGCAACAAGGGAAACAATAAGGCTGCTTCTGAAATCGTTCACCATGTCTACCATTTTATACAGTAGTGGTGTGACAGTTCGTAAACCATCAAGTGTACTCAAACTATCCCAACATGGACATTTGAGACCAATGGATGTCTTTTCGCAGAGCCATGACCAGAATAATGTTCTATATTGTCTTAATGTATAAAGTCACCAACCAGCACACAACACAGTATTGGGAGCGATTTCAGACACAGTCTTTCTATTGGTTGAGTTCTTTTCTGTCTCCTTCTCGGTCTACCTGACCCGCTGTATGCTTGCCTTCTGTCTTTCTGTGTTCTACATACACCCAGTGACCAGGAAAAGAACCCCATTTAGTTCCACCTCAAACCACTTTTTACTTGAATGTTACTGAAACCTCTCCTCAAAGAGGAATCGGCCCAAACGAGAGGTGGCGTAGTCGTGTTACGAAGTCTTCACGCACACACTGCTGTCACATTGCAGAAGAGCACATTGCTATGTGTGACAACTACGTTCAAGTCGATATCTGTAAGCTGTGTGGCATTTAAGTATCATGCTAGCTAGGTAGCTAGTTGCTACTCTTATTACAGACAATGAGCAGTGGGCTGATGGCCAGCGGCACCGCTTGGTCCAATGGTCCCTCCCCCTCACTCCCCATTGCTCTGGAGAAGGACTGTTACCAAGCTAGCTAGCTAGCTAGCCAGCTATCCGTCTGCAGAGCGTCGTCGGCTATCTTCCCAGCGAGCTACGACAACATTTTACGGCCCCACTGTTGCGATTGCCCCGATAACAACAATTGCCATTTTGTACGAGTCAAACTACCACGATAATTGTCCCGTCACTGCCATCGTACTATTTTAATCTGTTTTTATACATTTATGTTCTGAAGGCCAACCACACAAGCTCCTCAGACAGGCAATAAAGGCTTTAGTCATTCCGTAGTTCATTCCTCAGGGAAACATAATGTCCGTGAGCGGATGAACCTGGAATGTCCTGATGAACTGAGCTCTGGCAGGAAGGTTTTGTCTTCCATGGTTTGGCAACTAAATTTAAAGACAACTCAATCAAAACGCGACAAGATTACTTTGTTGTGATTAGGCAACACAACTAATTGATTACGTTAAGACAAGTAAAGTAAAAAAACATCCACGACCCTAACCTCCCTCATTTGAAACTTATTTGTGATTCGTGAAAAGCAAACGCAATGCTAATGCAAAAAAAACATTTTGCAGTTGTGTTGTACAGGAATGTAGTTTATAGCAGATGGGGCTGTAAAGGACCCAGGGCTCCCCAGATGACTCCAACATTCATCTCTCAATGGCTACCCCCCCCCCCCCCCCCCTCCAGTAATCTCTTCACATGTTACATAACAGAAGATTAATGAACGGCCTCATGCAGGGACAGGGATTCCATTTCTCCTGTCACTGAGTGTATGTTTACTGTTTTTCTTTTATTGTTTTGACAACGTGTAAAGAGTATTGAATCAATGGACAAAACAATATTTGTGGTTGTGTTTATGCTTTTCAAAATTGTGTCATTTCTGTATTGCCTTTGTATCAAGAGATATTTCAATGTGCCCAAAATGTGAGCAGGTGCGTCTGTGCAAAATGTCCAAATGGTGAAAATAAAGATATTGGTCTTAAGTCGTTAACAATAAAGTGTCAAAATATCTCTCCGGCACAGTTGTTGAGATATCTGTGTAAACAGAAAAAGAACAATCCAAAGATTCCTCGGCAGAGAGCCTCCATGGAGTGAGTGGAATCCATAAAGTGGCTCCTTTAACTCCTGTGATTCAGTGGACATTGATCTCTGCTGCCCACAGTGTTTACATTTGAAACCACTAAGTCACTACATTAGCAAAAGTGAATATATTAAGGTAGGAGTGTCATTTGCCTTGAGGGTATGCTATCTTTTTTCTTTCTCACCAAAAGACCAAATATCACACAAGACAGAGACAAAAACTGTGAGTGGCTGGTATGAAATATTACTTTCTAACATTAGATATCTTTAAGTTAATTGCACTTTCCTTTAGTTTTTAGTGAAGAACATTCAGAGGCCATACCGCAATTATGCTAAATTGGTCAGTAAACAATCAAAACATGCTTGTATTAAGTATTATTATTTAATTCTCTGTTATAAGAATGTAGTTGCTAAGTTTTACTGCTGTTGGACAAACAGGCAGAGTTTGATCCTTGACATGTTCAACTGCAGGTTATCAACATGGGAAACGTCGACACAGATCACAGCTGATCCCTGGGAAGCTGTGGCTGATTTATAAAAATGAGTATAGTTTAAAATACTGTATGTTAAGTGTCCAGATGGATCGTTTAGAGAAGGAGAGGAGGAAGTGAAGAGGCTTCATTGTATCAAAGATTCAGGCAAAGTGAGGCAGCTGATGCAGATGCAAAATACAGCCGGTGCACAGACAACGGACGACCCTCCGTGAAAAAGATGTAATCTGAACTGAATAATCCTGTAAAAGAGTCATGTTCTGGTTCTTTTTCAAAATAGACATGTTTTAGTTCCAATGCTACTTTCCCAATTCTTATCCGCAGGGCACAGATTCGTGCTGCTAAAGGTTGACGTTTAAACAGTCTCATGGACGGATGAGGGTTGCTGCATTGCAAAGCAGCAATTTATTTTCCATCATTTCAAATTAAATCAAAAGGTCCTTTTTTTTTCTCAAAGGTATTTCCAGGGGCAACATTTTTTCTTCTGTATTAAAGACTGTTTTCAACACAGACGGACAGCATTTTGCAAAAGTAGCAGAGTTGTATTATCACCAACGGCTACGTTTTAGCATAATGCCATTCAAGTCAAATTGAACAGACTTAATAAGCCTAATAATACGACAATGTTACAAGGTTTGTCTTGTTGTCATTCTACAACACAGGGTTGCAAAATGAAAAACAAACAGAACCTAGACTGGATTAAAAACAACAACAGGCTGCCTGATGAGTGAAAGAATCTCACTACATGGGTCACAGGCTGTTGAAGTGCCGCCAAAGATAATCCAATACCAGTATGTGGATAGAGAGACCCAAAGCCAGGAGATTGGCTGAGGAGTGCTTCTTCATGAATTCAGGTATATAAAAAACAAACAGGTGCTCTTTAGATCCAAGAACATATACTGAGGCCAAGAAAGAGGAATGTTAGACTTGTCAATTAATCAATTAATATATTAATCAATTGCCTGCATTTCTGCATTTTACCACTGCATTTTATTTCTTACACTGTTTTTTTAATGTTTTAATGAATGTTCTTAATTGTTTTTAAATCTCCTTTGCCTTATGTTTTGATGCTTTTAATGGTTTTATGTGAAGCACTTTGAATTACCTTGTTGTTGAAATGTGCTATACAAATACACTTGCCTTGCCTTGTTATTCACTATTTTATCAATAAGACATAACCAACAAAAATACCAAAGCACACTTCAACAACTGAAAAGCGGTTTGAATGGGCTCAGCGAACCGAGGGCACAGAAAAGGGAAAGCCCTCTGACCGAGATGTAACCTGACCTGGAGAGCCTGCAGAGTCATGCTCTGGTTCTCTTTCTAAATGTAGCTTTTGAAAATGATTCGTTTCAATGTTACCTTCCCAATTATTATATGCAGGGCACAGAGTCCTGCTCTTAAAAGCAGGTTGCTTCATTGCAAAGCAGCAATTTCTATTCCATCATTTCAAATGAAATCAAAAGGCATTTCCTGGGGTAGGTTTTAGCATAATGCCACTAAAGTCAAACAGACTAAATAAGCCTGATAATATATGTCAATATCAATATCTCTTACAGGTTTAGGCAACCACTATATCCTTACTTTGAAAGTATAAAAAACCGCTTCACATAACGTTGATTTACATGATTTGTTCTATTGCAGTGACACATTTCCACACCAGAGCATTCAATACATTTATTACAATGCCAATAAAGTTGGTGGTATCAAGATATCGATGCTCTTATCGGTTCTTTTTGATTTTATTCTGAGAAAAAAAGACAATTAATGAAGAAAACAATTTACATTACTTTATTATTCTTGTATGTCGACAAAGAATCGGTCTTCAGCAGCAATACAATAAGTTCCAAAATATTTAAGATATATTCACAGCTCAAAAATGAGCTAAGTGATTAGCTTTCATTTATTAGACTATTCTTATGATCAAACTCCGTGTGGCATCGCTGACGTTACCTGCAGTGGACGAGGATGGACGGCTACTCGTCAAACAGTAGAACACTGAGCATTTCTGCACATTCCTGCTCTGCTGGTTGGCCAGATGTTTTGATAAATTGCTGCTGTTTCCTCCTTTACTTGTGAGCGGTTTATTGCATTTGTGACAACGAGAGTTCTCCGCATCTACTGGAGTAGTTACACTTTGGATGTTTTTCGTCTGTCTGCCATGATGTGTGTCTCACGCTGTACTGAGACGCAGTCGGTGTGTGTGTGTGTGTGTGTGTGTGTGTGTGTGTGTGTGTGTGCGTGTGTGTCAGAGTAAAGCACGACTACAATGTGCTCTTAATAGTAAGCTTTTGGCTCAGGACTCCTCCTTAAACCCTACCTCTAAGTTCCCCCTGCCGGCCTTCACTTCCTCACAGCTATCGCCAACTGGAGAGACTAAAATAGTTCCCTCTGTCTTTAAAACTCTGTGCTCCATTTACTGCTGAAAATAATTAAACATCTCTTTAACCTTTCCGTTTCTAATCGAGTTATGCCTCAGGTTTGGAAGTCCGCACACGTAGTCCCAGTGCACAAGGGTAGAGGTAAAAATTATCTTAATTACTAATCGGTCACTGTCCTGTCTGGCTGAAGTCCTTGAGTCTTTACTTAATATGCAGCTCAAATCTTTCCCCTCAAGAAAATCTGTGTTAAGTCGCCAATGTGGTTTCAGAGCTGAACTACTGTCGCTGCCCTTACTTTGGTTATAAATGACATCGTGCCGCCCTCTTTGTCGATCCAACAAAAGCATTTGAAACTGCGATGCTCCTGGCTGAGTGATACTTGTTTTGATTATAAGTCATTTTTATAGTTTTATAGTTAGTCTGTGTGTGATTTTAGGAAATGATCTTTCTATATTTTTACTACTGTCAAAGGGGGTCCACAAGGTTTTATATTGGGTTCTGTCTTGTTCACAAACAGGATTACCAATATTACATCTTTCTTACCAAATTGCGATGCCCATCTTCATGCGGATGACACAGTTCTCTCCCGCTTTGCTGATACTGCACACTCAGCCACTGACATCCTACAATAAGCCTATATGACAAGTTACAAAATCCACATTTGAAATTAGTTCTGAATGCAAACAAGACTAAATGTGTTATTTTCTAGAGCCAGAGATATTGTGGACAGTAGTTTGCATACTGCCGCTCTGAATGGACATCATGTTGACAGGGTCACACATCTCACTTTGCTGTACTGCACATGCTGCTACTTTCTCAAGGATAAATACAAGCGGTCAGATAAATCTGAACTCACTTTTCTATCTAAAACGTGCTTTCAAACACCGGACCACAACAGTCGAATATGAAAAGCTGCATCTTTTCAACACCAGTGTCCGTGTGAACCGCCTCACCACATGAACATACATCATTCAGCAGCGCATTACAAGTGTTCCGTGAGCTGTGAGCTACACTAAGACACGCCTCCACTCTTAAACCATTAGATTCAGTTCATCACTCCGCACCGAGATATATTACGGGGAACAATTACTCTACTCATCATTGCATCTCGTATGAAGAGGTTGGGTGGGCATCTCCAGCAGGAAGAGGGACTAGGCTTTGGTTTCTATTTATTCATGAAGACCTTAATGGCAACTTGTTGTCCTTTATCTCTTCCTTATTAAATTGGTCCAGTAGTCCGACTCCTTCAAGTAATTGGAATACCTCTGACGTCCTGTGTGCAAACACTACATTTGGGGAAATTGCTTTTAGTGTTTGTGCTGCACTCACTTGGAACAACACACATTCAAACTCAACACAATGTCTGGTTGTTTGCTTTCTCGTTAATGGTTTTCTCGTGTGCATTTATTCTGTATTCATCGTACCCTCGACATCATTGAAATGAGGCTGTGCCCTCAATGATTCCCCGAGAGTTCAACAAAAGGTTTATTCTTGAGAGAAATTTGTTTTTGCCCAAAATCTGTGCTGTAAATGGTAAACACAAAAATTGGTACAATTAATTATGAGTCATACGTGAGCATGGGAATGACCCTTTTACACGTTCACAATTCATTTTAATTCATTCATTCATTTTTATTTATGATTTATGAATAGAACAACAGTGCTGTGCTGCATCTCTAAATCATCTTCAGGAGTTCCTATGATACCACTTCTATGTTGTACTGCTAAACTGCTATCTCCCCTAAATACCCCCCCCCCCCTAAAAAAAGACTAGAATGGGCCACTGTGTGTTAACTGGAATCATTAAAGAGAATGGGACAAATTAACAATAAGTGGGCCATGAATGTCTGTACTCAATGTTGTAGTTGGTTGTATTTCTATCTGTATATTTTTACTGTTGGGCTATAGTCTAAATAACAAGAGTGGTTAATTAATATAGCTAATGACTGCAGCCCTACAGGTTTAAACATGACTTGGCATTAAACAAAGTAACATGCTGTGAATTACCTTTTCCTCAGGCTGACCTTGGAGCGGCTGTGCAATCAAATGGGTGGGGTTGTTTTTGTTGGCTCATCATCAACACATCCCTCTTTCCGAGCCTGTTAAGAACCTAGAGTAGAAGGTGACCACAGCCAGTTAGTTGTAGGCACAAAACAGCTGAGGTAAAATACGTCTGCATGAAGCCACTTCATCTAAAACAGCACGTCTGACCACATTTCATTAGAGTCAGACATTCGTCAGCGCTACGAGCCAACCAGCCTACCCCAGGGGACGAGTGCCGGGACAGATGGAGGACCCGGAGAGGCAGCAGCTAACCGTGCAGGATGAGCAGATCTAGCCCAGCCATGCCTGCAGATACTGCAAGGAGACGCCGCAGCAAATGGGATGCTGAACAGTGAATAAAGGATCATTGTTATGCTCAACATCAGCGTTTTGGAAACATTTTTTGGCATAGCAAACGATAAAGAAATAAATAAAAGATAGCTAACGAGAAGACAAAAAAAAAAAAAAAAGAATCCTGCAGTTGGCTTTGTTGTTATATCGGACTGATGAATAGAGAAATATACTCGCCGATACCCAATTTAGGCTGTATCAGGAGCATCTCTGATATCGGTACAGGAACAACTCTAGTTCCACGAATCGTTCCAAGTCAATGACTAAAAGTTATTCCCAAGAACTGGAGAACGGGCACAGCAAGTCTTAGCCTAATTGCAGCCTGCAGTCCTCAAATGGAGCAAACCTTGTGCTGCAATTCTCCTGACCCTCACAAGGACCCTTCTGTAATTAATTCCACTTTCTTATTGCCATGGCCTGAAGCACTAAGTGGCTTTCTCCACTGTGACTGGAGAAGGACTGACATTAGGATCAATTTGCCTCGTCGAGAATCGAGTCACGGAGAGCCACATCGACATGTTCGTACTAGTCTTGCAGGTTATAAAGCAGGGGTCTCAAACTCAACTTACCTGGGGGCCGCTGGAGGTAGAGTCTGGGTGAGGCTGGGCCGCATCAAGTATTCCAAAAAAAAAGTACAACTGATCCAATCTTCATTAATAACAGTTCAGAACATGAACGGTTCTTCAGAACATGAATGGGTTCTTCAGAGCGTGAACGGGTTCTTCAGAGCATGAACGGTTCTCCAGAACATGAACAGGTTTTTCAGAACATGAACGGTTCTTCAGAACATGAACGGTTCTTCAGAACATAGGCTTCTCTTGCCTACTCCTTGCTACCAGAGACCTGGCAGCCCTTCCTCTCACACAGCTCAGCCACATTTGGCTTGAGGGAGGAAGCAGTTGAGACCCTCAGTATGGCTTGAAGATGCTCATCAGTAAGTTTGGACCTGTACTTTGACTTATTAAAGTTCATGGTTGAGAAGAGCTTTTCACACAGATATGTGCTCCCAAAAAGGCACATGGTCCGCTTGAACATCCTGGAAAGCTCAGGGAAGGTGGAGGGCAATTCTCTCACAAATTGTCCAAGCTTGTCTGCTATTCCACTCACCTCCCTGAACTTGGCTTTGAGTTCAGAATTGCACTGCAGGTCAATGAGCTCCATTTGAAGCACAGGAGGGGCATCTTGCACATCAAAGGAGAAGGGGTCAGCAAAAATTTGAAAAGTGGCTCTGTGTGTCTTGAAGTCTGCAAACCTGTGATCAAATTCGTCCTGTAGGTTTACAATGGCATCAGCATACTTCTCACCACTGAATGGTGTGCCCGCACCCATGAGTGCCTTGCATGTTGGGAAATGGCAGAAGTTTGTCTGAGAGAGCTGGGCTTTCCATAACACAAGTTTTGTGGACAATGCTCTGACGTTGTCATAGGCAGCACTGACAAGCTGCCCATGGCCTTGTAACTTCTTGTTCAGTACATTCAGCTCCTGTGTGATGTCAACAAGAAAAGCCAAGTCCATGAGCCATTTGGGATCACTTAGCACAGGAACAGCCATCCCATCCTTCTCCATGAAGGCTTTCACTTCTGCTCTCAACTCAAAGAACCTCTTCAAGGCGTTTCCCCTGCTGAGCCAACGTACCTCGGTGAAGTAGAGGACATCCTCATATGCTGACTTTATTTCCTCCAAAAAGGCGCGGAACTGCCGGTGCTTTAAGCCCCTGGATCTAATATGGTTGATGCATTTCACAACAACAGACATCACATTGTCAAACTTCAGGCATTTGCTGCAAAGGGCCTGCTGATGGATAATGCAGTGCAGAGCAATGGCCTCCTCCACACCCTCCTCTTCCAGTTTTCTTTGAACAAGTGCCACCAGTCCATTTTTCCTCCCTGTCATTGATGGTGCTCCGTCGGTTGTTATTCCAGCAAACGTCTTCCATGTTAAACCGGCATCCACAATGGCATCACACAGCTGGCGGAATATCTCCTGAGCGGTGGTCTGGCCATGCATTGGAATCACTGTGAGCAACTCCTCCATCACTTCAAAACTGTCATCAACTCCGCGGACATACATTGCGAGCTGCGCAGTGTCAGTGATGTCTGTGCTCTCATCAAGAGCAACTGAGAATGCACAGAAATGTTTGGCTTTCTCCCGCAGTTGATCATATATGTTACCTGTCAGAAATGCGCTCTGCCACTGTGTTGGCTGAAAGGCTGATGTTGCTAAACTGACTCTTTTTTTCCGGACAGACTATACTTGCAGCCTGTAACATGCACATTTTTATGAACTCGCCTTCTTTGAATGGCTTTCCCGCCTTGGCGATCATCTCACTCACCACGTAGCTCGCTTCGACTGCCGCGTCACTCGCTTTCTTAAAAAAATCTTGTCGCCTCAGTAAACATGTTTTAAGATTGCCGACCTCTCTCTCATCTCCCTGGTATTTTGTATACTCCTCGGCATGTCTCTTTGAGGAATGACGTTTGAGGTTGTACTCCTTATGTACCGCGACTTTCTCTGTGCATATAAGACACGTCGGAGTGCCCCGGTGCTCAACAAAAAAATATTCCGTCTCCCACTTTTCCTGGAATTGTCTGTGCTCGTCGCCAATTTTTCTCTTCACGGCAGGTTTTGAGAAAGACATGACTGGGACTGGGTGAGATATATTTTCCTTCCACTTGGTGTCACTCCTGAATCACGTTTCACCCAAGTGACGAGTTTCGCTAATTCACGTTGTAAATATAAAACGCCCACAACGACTCGCGCAACAACTCGGCAAAAAGGTGCGCGTGAGAAAAAGGTGCGCGTGAGAAAAAACCACATTAACATTACACTTTTATGTTTGGTAGGGGGCCGCACAATATCGGCTCGCAGGCCGCAATTGGCCCGCGGGCCGCGAGTCTGAGACCCCTGTTATAAAGAAACGAAAATGTCTAATTAGTAGGTAGTTTTAACCAGTGGCGGCTGGTCAATAGAGGGCCATGGGGCATGGCCCCACCATGAGCCACACGAAAAAAAAAAAAAAAAAATAAATAAATTTGAATAATCATAAATTATACAAATTGTCAATATTTGTGTTTTTTAACTATGGAATGTACCCAGTAATGTGTGTACAATATGATATCTGCGCAAAATATATGCTTTTCCTGCTCGTCCTCTCCCCCTGTGTGCTCGTCTGCTCGTGCTCTCTCTCTGTGTGCACGACACGTCTGAGAACGCGCAGCGAGGGGGGCTTGATCGTTTTAGCCCAAAAAAGACGGGTCTATGAAGCCGTTTAGCCAATTGCTGATTCAAGATATAAATGAGTGACATACAATTTAGCCAATCAGCGCCCTCAAATAGATTCAGCTGTGGGCCAGAACGATCTGGCCCCCCTAGCTGCGCTCGTCAGGAGAAGTCTCTACAGGCGAGCACTCCTCCTCCAAGACCCGTTTGAGAGGAGAACTTTGGCGGAGATTCTGCAGCCAAAGAGCTGACATCAGATCAGCCTGACCTCACAATCAGACAGCAGACTACATGCGAAGCTTCACTACTTCGTACAAGTCAGTCAATCAACTTCCTTTCTTCCGAAAAGTACGCTGATTACTTCGACATACCATACGTATCCACAGGCAGGGGCGGACTGGCCATCGGGGATACCGGGGGAATCCCCGGTAGGCCGACGGGGTTTGGGCCGTCTCTGACATCGCCGGCCCGACTATATTATATGCTTCACAGAACACGTTCAATTTACTCTAATACCGAAAGTCAATAATCAGTGAAAACTGTATCAACAGTATAAACTGACATTATACTACTCCTCGCGATCCGAGGACGCCATAGCACTGCTGGACACTACGGTGCTTTTAAAAACTTTTCTCCATAACCGCGGTCTGCGCCGTGCGGTCGTGTCGGGCGTCTGTCGGTGGCGGGCCGGCGGAGGTACGAATGGCCGCCGTAGACCGGCGAAATACATGCTGTGTATTGAGTGGGCAGCGCGCCGTGTATTGAGTGGGCCGGTCTGACAGTAACTCCCGGGCCACTTTTTCCCCCTAAATTAACAGTGAAAACTCATCATAGCTTAATTTAACATCAGTATTCATAATTACACTTCATGTTTACTTCTCCTGATCTTTACCTCCTATAACAAGGTCCATAGGGGCATCTCAATAAATAAACATGTTATATTATATTGTATTATATTATATAAGTGTTATTTATGCTTTTTTTCATGTTGGAATAAATGTTAAATATTTAACTGCCAAGTAATAATGCGTGTTTGATGCTAAATTTGTTTTGCATGAAATCATACTGGGATGCTTGCTGAAATTGATAGGATGGCCCTCCCTAGAACATTTTCCACCAGCCGCCACTGGTTTTAACACATATTTAATTTGTCCGTGACTGTGTGCAAGTACAATGGACTGTGACAACGCTCGTGACTGGACGACAGCAGGTCCTGTACAGCATCTGAACGAGCTCTTTTGTATGAGAGAGTTTGTCACAATGTTTACAATCGGTCTCGTCCACTTCACATGTGAGGACCAAGAGCATTGAAACATGATTGTGTCATTTTTAAATCCCTTTTGCTGCTTGAATTCTACCGACGCCATCTTACCAGGCGGCAGACAGTATTATTCAAAATAATTATAAATCAAATCATTCTAATCAATAATTTAAATCTATTGGACTTCTTTTGTGGATCTTTTTTTTATAACATTGAGCACTGCTAGCGGCATACAAGGTAAGTCTTCATATCAAACTTACTTACAATCAGCAATTCTATTAAAACGACAGCTGACAAGTCTGTACTTATACTATTTCAAATATACTTTGAGTATATTGCTGTCAATGCTCATTTCTATTTATAAGAAAGAATTGTCAAATTATATTAATTTGTATTTACAAAACAGATGATGTAAAAGATATGTTGAGATTGGAACAGTTTAAAAAATAAATAAAAGAGAAAGAAAATATTTTTTAAATACAGGAAATAACTAAATTAGATCAAAATAAATGTGTACACACGAAATAAAAGAGACTAAGAACAGGAACGGAACAGATTTCTTCCTTCATCTTCCCTATCATTATACTAAGCCTGATCTATTTATACTACAGATTTTCTTGAAAAGGACTTCGTACCTTTTAGAAGTATGGCAGCTACAGTAGACGGGATCAGGCCAGTGGCACTGGGGTTTGCACTGGCTTTTTAATTCGACCACTCACAGCGCTTTAACACTACGTGCCATTCACACCCATTCATACACAATGAATGGGTGTGAATTCATACACTGACGGCACAGCCATTGGCAGCAATTTTGGGTTTAATAAGCACTGTTTTTTTTCTTTCTTTTCTTTTACTTTTGATTTTTCTTCTTCCCTCCACATCCCTTTAAGTGTCAGGATCCAGGATCCCTGTCTGACCCGGTGTGTGTTTCCCCTGATCTCCTCTCCTCATGTGTCCCGTCATTCCCCCTTTTGTTATTGTGTGCCATGTGCTCTGTGTTTGTCCTCTGCCTCCAGACACCTCCCATGGCCGCACCCTTGATCGTGCACAGCTGAGGGCGCTCCAGCCGATCACCTCCTGCAGCCTGACACACCAGACTCAGGTCCCACTAATGATTCCCATGTCACTATATAAACTCTGGTCCTGCAGTCTGCGGTTGTCAGGTCGTACTGTCTTTCACCCGCTTCAACTCCTTATCGTCTTCTGCCTCGTCAGTCCGTCCCGTTACCCAGTTTGTCATGTAAGGCTGAACACCGATTCAGTGAGGATTGTTACCTGTTTTGTTTTCCGTTCTTTCAGTTTTGAGTGCGGTCGAGTTTCCCTCCCGACTCTGGAGGCTACCTGTCCCGGCCTCGGTTGAGCTTCCCTCCCGTCTCCGGTGGAGAGTACCGGAGTGACTTTAGTTTGTTGGACAGTTAGTCTTTGTTTTTTGTTGTTTCATTCTGTGACTGCTCCTGCACCATTAAATAAAGTCTTGGCTGGAGGAAACCTGCTGTGTGCGTGCGTTTGGGTCCACCAACTACACTACCACATAACATTAAGGGCTCCAGTTGAGCAGATGCATTTGTATTTTTCATACACAGACTGTTTATTCTGTTTCTCTCTGTCGGTCCATTAATCTTCTACATTCCACATTTGTCAGCTTGCTCTCTCTTTCTCGCCCTTTTCGAGTCCTTTTCTCAACAACAGTGTGATTAGGGGTATTTTGACAATGGCAAATGCAAACTGTCAACAGCAATGAATTGTTCTACCAATAGATATTCCTAATGCACTGATTTGTAGCTCATTAGCAATGACCCTGGGATGAGGAGTAACGTGTGCTGAACCACTCAAGCACCCACTAACAGCTTAATGCTGCTCGACACCAAAGTGTTTACACCAAATGATGAAATATTAAGAGACTTTTATATGTGTTCCTCAAACAGGGATGGACTGGATGGACGGCATCCGTGCCCGGAGATATCATGCAACTGTTGCAAACTGTTGCAAAAGGTGTTTTTCTCAAAATTCATGATTTACAGAAACCTGCAGGAGGTGGTGCGTTTTTTGCACATCCTGCAAATGATGAAACCTTTTGCTAACAGAGCACTTATCCTAACCCACCATAGACATGCAGGAATAACTTACCTGACTCACTGCTGGGGTGTTGTACGTATCGGAGCAGCTTGACTGCTGGCAGACTTTCTAAATAAATGACAGGTTGTGCAGAGTGCAGGTAGCAAACTGTGTTTGGAACAACAAGAGACTCTTGTGCTAAAATACAACACAATGTGTGAGATGGAGCTTTTGTGGGAGGAGTGTGGGGCAATACCAACAATCAATCAGCTTCAGTGGACAAAGACTGAAAACTCACCACTTTCAGCTTCATCTCGAGAATAATTTCGTCAAATTCCTATAATTTCCATTGCTAAATTGTTTTTTTTATATTTATTTACCTCCCAATTAGGAACAGCCGAACAGCCGATCCCACTCACATTTACTTGTTGGTACGAGGTTATTTGTTTCTGTTCACCAAGAAGGAGAAACAACATGCATTCAGTTTCAAGCCATCAAATAAAAACAGTTTACATTAAAAGACACAAAATCAAGAATAAACCTCACAAATAGACATCCAACCGACAACCAATGCACAGAACTGCACAATGCTTCCACAGAGTCCCTTGCTGAACATGGACAGGAAGAAACACCTTTATAATACAACAGGTTCAAAACAGAAGCTCTGCAAGACCTACTACCATTCAACTCTACAATGAATGAATGAATGAATGAAATTTATTTATAGAGCGCTTTTCACAGACATGACATCACAAAGTGCTTAACAGCAGAAATTTAAAAAACATAAAGAAACACAATGTGACCCTAGGGTCAATAAATTACATACACAGACTAAAATAAAATAAAAAATAAGATAATAAAAATTAAAACATATTTTAAGAGCAGGTCTAGGACATGGGTTTTTACTCAAACGCCAGCCTGAAAAGGTGGGTTTTGAGCTGGTTCTTAAAAGTATTCACAGTATCTGCGAGGCGTAGAGTTGCAGGCAGAGCATTCCAGAAATACAAATGAACACCCTGGAGAGTGCGGAATGTGTTTCCACTACCGGAGCCCAGACTCTATTAAGATAGAAAAGTGTATAAATTCAGCCCTGTAAGGCACAATAATTGATATCTTCTTCAGCACAACACGAGCTATGTATACGCACTTCAGTTGCCGAAGTCAGACTGCAGTAGAAGATAAAGTTTGGAGAGTATTTTCACATAATGAGGACACGTTGGATTTTGTGCCCTCAGCAAGTGACCTCGAAATCATTCAGGAGGGAATGACAAGGCTCCAGCAAGCAAAAGAAAACATCCTTCAATTGAGATGGAAAGGGTGAAGCGAGACACCAGATTCACCAGATTCAGCCCTGGAACAACTTGTCTGAGTGGAAGCGTTAGTGCAGCGAAGAGGTCAGCATGCAGCATGTTGTAACCATCTGTGGTGTTCCAAACCACCAAACCACAGCGAGGTGAACTGTGGGAGACCGCAGTTTACTCCCAAGGACCACCGAGAGTCAACGGGAGACAACTTCCCCTCATTTGTTGCTTTATTTTTGAGGATTCTGGGATTTAGCTCGTAATGAAGAGCTGTAAATCATCTTCATACGCCAAACCTCTTCTACATTACTGGTTTCCCTCATTGGTCTCCCTGAATGTAAAACACAGAATGAAAATGAACCTGCCTGCTAATAAAATGCCCATGAGGATATATGAAAAATGAACATGTCCCGTGCTGCTACTCTCTGTGGAAAAATTAATATCTCTGTGCTGCTCGATGTCAGAAGTTGTTGCCAAATGGTTTATAGATGTCACCTTATTCCCTGTGATTCAGTCAGAAATGCACCTGAGCTTGGATTTGTTCTCTTTTTATTATCATCAACCAACACCTGCAGAGTCCCAAAGGCGTCCAGTGGTGTGCGGGTGTAGGATCTCACATTGAGAGCGAAAGCTTGGTGAGCTCCATCTGTCTGTGTTGTGTGTGTGTTTTTTCATTTTAGATTGTCAAAGTCCGTCTTTGTTTTAAAGGGCCTGTCATCAGGTGAGAACGTACATCACTCTCATTGTCAATTCAAAGGTCCACACCTTCAGCCATTCCTCACTCCGGTCTGCAGCTCCGAGCGACTGGAATGAGTTGCAAAAGAAGCTGAAACTCCACATCCTCACTCTTCTCCCTCCTTTAATAACTCATTAGTCTCTGTTCACTGCACCTGCATCTGAATTTGCTTCTTCAGGAACACTGTTGTTATATTTATATGAGCAGGTTTTGCAAATAAATAAAAGAGTGCACGTCAGAGTAGAGTTAGGTTCCCTCGACAAAAAGGCCAGCTGGAACTTTCCACTGTATTTTTCATTACTGCAGAAAATAAGCTATGTGGCAAACAAACCTTCATGATACATACATGTTTTGTTTGGCAAGATAATCTTCACAAATGTTTTTTTATTTTTGTGTGAATGCAATCTGCAGAAGTTGACACGGTGACATGGCTCCGTGGCTCCACCACGAAGCTACAGCCCGACTGGTCGGCGCGATAACGTTTAAGTGGACTCATACAGCCACTTGTTAGCAACCGCCTTCTTTGAGACATGACAAAAGCTTCTAAATTCTTAATTAAGTTGGGTATTTATTGACGTATTTTATGTTGTTGAAGAAAACGTTCTCCTAAACTTGTGTTAACCACAGACCTTATTTCAGGCGTCAAACCAAAAAAACATTCAAGACCCATTGACTTTGACACAAGGGACCTAAAGTGCTGAAAACGCAAACTCATTTCTAGGTTTTAGGACTCGTTCCTGCAGCACTCTGTTGCTCTTTGGACTTACAGAAACAGAGAATCACAAATATTTGGCTGCTTTAGGGAGAAGCTGGCAGAACAGAAAGGAGCTGTCAGTCTGTTCTCTGCGCTCACAGAGAACAAACAGTCATCAGTCACATAACAAACGAAACGATCATTGTTCCGCCAAGAGTTTGACAGAAAAAAACCCTTTTTGGCGAGCTCGCTCCTCATGCGGAGGAGCTCACACAATTAGAGACACTGTCATGCAAATGTTCACACGGGCCAAGTACTTGGCCGCCTGCCACTGGGCTGGACTGCTGCTTTATGCCGTGCACGCCACAATATCAGTTATTACGAAAATCCGTTTCCTGACTGGATGCATACAGTTACCACATTAACCGTGAAGGAACCTGTAAAATCCTTTCTCACGTAAAGACGCAGCTCTTGCATGTGCCCCTGGTTTCAGGTGTGTGATGTGAAGCCCCGAGCACCTGTGACAACGTTCTAACACTCTCTGCTGCTCTCGCTTTTCAAATCAGGCAACGCGTTAGCACCTCGACATGTGCTAAATGCTTTTTTGATTCGTTTAAGGTCAGGCTGAAATGAAGTAATCCAGAGTGAAATAAAAACCTATTTTCTCAAGCAACCTTTGGACATAAGTAATGGGATATTACAAAAACACACTGTTTTCTGCCAAAGTTATTCATACAGAGATCATAGAGACAGAGTTATTATGGTGAGTGGTTTTGGTGCAACTTTGGGTAAGATTGCATTCATGACTGAATTAAATCCAGTGAGGTCGTTGGACAGGGTGGATTGAGTCATATTGGTAATAGATTGGGGGAAATGTAGAGCTGGATGTCATCGGCGTAGCAGTGAACGTGATTGAAAAGGATTCAAGGTGGGAGCGAAGAAGGGTGTGGTTGATGTGGTCTCAATATAATAATTGGCAATCAATAACCGATCCAAAACACACCGTTAACCAGGGTTCTCCAACCGCTTTGTCTCTAAGAGCTAATTTGACAAAATGAAAGCGTCTGAGAGTTATTCATCATTTCTGTCTCAACTTTATGTTTCTACCTGCATTATATATATATTTTTTACTAATAACGTAGTTACTTGTGCTAATACCGCTACTGCTGTTATTAGTACTATTAGTGTTTATGATCTCTCATATTGTCCCTCTATCTCTTCACAGCTTGGCTATAACAAGATGGATTTCATCACTATACCTCTTTGGGTTAGGGTTAGATTAATGTTGTTGTTTTTGCTAGTTTATAACTGGCAGTTGAATAATGCATGTGTGCACATGTTGGCGCATGTGTGCGTACACAATCCTACACGTTATTTCCAGCCACTATCTTAAATGGGTTTCATGACATCGTTAATACAGTACTTAATAGAGGCACTCAGTCGTTTGTCACAGAGTCGTTCCTGAGAAGCATGTTAATGTTTGTTCACACTAAATGTGTTCGCATTCAATTGCAGCAATGACTCCACTTAAATGATCTGCAGTTTGTAACGGGGAACACTCGAGCGCTGTTGTGATCAGTGAGGGAGGACCTGAATGCAGGACTCTGACAAGAGGTATGTGAAGTGTTGAGGTTTAATTATGGAACCAAGGAAGACGGTGCTGGGTGGCAGACTGGGCCTGACGGGGAAAGCAGACAGGCTTGATCCACGGTGGCTGAGACGATAATCTGCCGCTGACTGGGAGGAAAGCCAGGGCTTATGAACTGTGGACTTGAATAGATATCTGACAGGTGTGAGCAGAGCACAGAGAGGTGATGAGCTGAGTTAGATGAGATGAGATGAGATGAGATGAGATGAGATGAGATATACTTTATTGTTTCCGCAGGGAAATCTGTCTTGGGGTCCAAGCCGCTGCATCACACAATACACTTGCCAGCGTCACAATCCACATGAACGCATAGATCATAGATCTCACAACTTATTAGTCTCCAATAAAATCATATTATATAATACTGCTATTTTAGTTGCTGTTTAATATCTTTATGGAGGATGGAATGAATCATTGTTTGTAGCGATTCAGCCTGCAGATTGACATTCTGAAGCCAAAGTTCGTCTATGTTTAAAGGGCCTCGAAGTCTGGGTTCAAAATAGATGGCAGGTGTGTAGGGAGATTGGGCCCAGGTTTACGGCCGGACAGGGTGAGACTCACACAAACTCAGAGGTAAGCCGGGCACATGGAAGACAAAAGGAGTGGGGAACACTGGGACACGCGAAGGAAGAAGGAATTGAAGCATGGCCAGGGGACAGGATCAAAGGAGCGAGCAGCCCTGGACCAGCGCCAGGATGCCCGGGGACAAAGACGGATCAGTTCAGGAGGACGGGCAGGAGGACGGGCAGGAGGACGGAGCCGCTCTCAAATTCGGCAACATAGGTTTGACCACAGAGATGGGACCCAAGTGGAAGGTGGCCAAGGGGAAGACCAACCCTGGGCCCGGTTCAGGGAGGGTGAGTGTCCACGTTTGTCCAGATCATTCTGTTATGCTCAGTGAGTGAAGACTGAAGTGATGAAGCTAAACTATGGAAGCAAGGGGGGACCGGTGGTGGATGGTACTCCAGGCTGGATGAGGGTGAGAATAAACAAGGGACGCAAGCAGATGAACAAGCAGGCAGACAGGCGGATGCTGCAATAGGCTTCTTTACTGAAGGTGACTGCAGCCGACGGGTCCATCTGACACACATAAGAAGAAGAAGAAGAAGAAGAAGAAGAAGAAGAAGAAGAAGAAGAAGAAGAAGAAGAAGAAGAAGAAGAAGAAGGAAGAAGAAGGAAGAAGAAGAAGAAGAAGAAGAAGAAGAAGAAGAGATCTAAGCATCTGGTGCTAACGCGCTTTGATGTCAAGAGTCAAGACAAACACAAACATGCTGGTGGCTTATTCTACAGTGGGCTCACATCACGGTTCTGCATCGTTGCCAAAAGCAGCCACCCAAGTGTGAAGTAGTGTGTCAGCTCAGAAGATAACACCCCCCCCCCCCATCAGTCATGCACAGGCATCTGGCTCAGTGTCAGACGCCTGAGCTCTGAGCGCCATGGGGAACACAATGAGATTGAGGAACACATTCATTGCTTTGCTGGTTGCTCCTCATGAGGCATAATTACACCAAAAGGAAGAATAAGAAAAGGGGAAAAGGGCTGTTTTTGTAAGAGGAATGTGTTGTTTAACTCAGTCAGACCCCTGCCAGAGCAATTCACTTTCATGTTAATCAAAACTCCCTTTTGTTTCCTGTCTTTTCCTCATGGAGTCACACAACATGGCCACTCTGCAGGGACAGGCAGTACGTCGTCTTCCTTCTCTCTGTGTTTGTGGTTCGTCTGTCTCATCCCATTTCTCAAGAAAGCTCAGAGGCTTACATGCACTGATGTCTGCAGCCGTGGTGCTTCTTCAGGGATTTTAATATTAGCTATGGGGAAGCGCCACTGATGTCTCCAGTTGTGGTACTTCTTCAGGGATTTTATTATTATCCGTGGAGAAGTTTTGCTCCCACTTCCTCAGCGTCTCCGGAAATATGCACCACAGCGCTGAGCACATATACTTGTGTCTTATAGAAATCCATTCGGCAGCTAATCCCATTGAGCCGAGTCAAAATAGAATCTGCAGCAATGCAGCTAACCAGTAAGGTGTGTGGATCGGAATATTAACATTGTTGTTGGACATAATCTAGATCCCTATTAAAAGGTCGAAATAGCACCAGACTAATCCTGTCCTGGAGTTTTGTTGTGCATAGCTGTAGTATACAATATAAGCAATTTCATTACATGTAGAAGGATATTAATAGCAGTGAGATACTCGCTGCTCCCCAGTGTACAGCCACATTGAGCTTAATAATAACCAGAATTTGAATCATGCTGTGCAGACAACTTGTACTCATATTAAATACTACAGTGAAAAAATGTGCAAATGCTGCGTTTTGTTGTTTGGCCTAATTGTCAATTTAAGAACGAAATTCAAATCCAACATGTACCGCGAAACAAGATTGTGAAATTCCACGAATTATTTTATTTTTTATTTACACATGTGATAGATAATTAAAACCTTTCACTTCAACAATAAATCTGGCCTGTAACATTATCTGAAATGAATGAAGTGCAAACCATGTTTGAGAGTCTCAATGGTAATATGCCCTCCTGCCCTCCCGCCTGTAATTGTTGATTGTAAATCAATCAAACTTAATCAGTCAGATGTGATTAGCAGCAAATGTCAAAACTCATTTAGGAGCAGAAGCCTGCGAAAGACAGGGAGGAAATTATTATAATCATGTGTAATACGCCTTGAT
This sequence comes from Lycodopsis pacificus, assembly GCA_028022725.1. Taxonomy (NCBI): domain Eukaryota; kingdom Metazoa; phylum Chordata; class Actinopteri; order Perciformes; family Zoarcidae; genus Lycodopsis; species Lycodopsis pacificus. Next base: position 13,042,184 of record CM051692.1, read on the forward strand.
TTTAATGTTTTTCATTGAATAACTTATTCACGTTTAACCCACAATCATTTTCCATTTCGACCTTCTTTTTTTTCGCACACAATATTACACGATACATTAATTGGTAAGTAAGAGACTCACACTGTAAAAGACGACTTCCTTTGCTCATGAAGCAACTCCAGTGGGACTGATTTCCTGTAATGGAACGAGGTCAACTCTCTGAAACCTTTCGTATAAAACAAGGAAACGCTTCTACCGCTGGTCATCAATCTCTTCCTCCCTGACATAGTAAGACAACTTCCCCATCATTAGGAAGAAAGCTCACCAAAGGACTATTCTTTTTAAGACAGCTTAGATTTAATTTAGTGTGTCAGAGGTTGCAGTGTTCCGGCTCTGCAGAGCGTTAACAGAGAGGGCTCACCTCCTCAATGTCTGTAACGCTACGGCACACCTATCACATGTTCTGTTGTCGAGAGCACCGACACACATTCCTAATCAACTGCAGCTGACGTGGCAGTGAATCAAGAAGAAAGAAGAACAGAAAGGTGCACTAGCTCAGAGTCTGTCACTACACAGGTGTCGTCCACACTTCACAAGCACGAGTAAACAATTAAGACTTTCTACTTTACATTTCCTGCACATCTGTCATTCCTCTTTTCTATTTAAAGTATACGGCCGGCAATATTCAGCTTTTTTCTCATTGCGAGACCAAAATCAAAAGATCAAGACTGCACCACTTGTTGTCTAGTAATCGGGGGTCGTGGTTTTCACACTACATAACGGGCGACTTGGGGGGTCACACACTACAAGACCCTTCATCTGTAATCCCTGATGAGATCTCCAAAACTATGTTTTGTCACGAAAACACACTGGTGTTGTCGGCACGTGTTCACATAATAATGTGTTATGTAGATCAGTCACTCAGTTATGTCTTATGTTATTCATGCAAAAATCTGAACACCCAAGGTGCAACAACAGCAATTTAGATTGGTGTTGCTAATGCAACACATATTAAGCAATCAGATATGGCATGCTACATCTGAAGTGAGGCAGCGAGCCTCTCGTCTCTGCTTTGGAACAGTCCACGCACACTTTTTGTCGGGAGCTCCACAAACTGTTGTGTGAATTAAGCTGAACACATATTGTCACTGTGACCAAAAAGCCCGACATATTTTATTCCTCTGTGCCATGACGCTGCATGTTTGATCCATCCAAAAACCATTACACACACTTCAATAAGTTACACTGTTGCACTGAGTGACATGTTCCTTCATCACCGTGAACACACACACTGTAGTTTATTTTGAGTTCATCCCACATGTACCGTGCTGCTGCCGGAAACTAAAGCTCCAAATGTATTGTATAATATATAATGTATTAATCTGCCTTTGAAAATAGTCCTCCTAAACATTCACTTCTCACTCCAGTTGAGGACACATTTTCGAAAGACAACAGTTCCCAGCTGTTTAAGGAGATTATTAATCCTTTTAAAAACAAAATCTATGTGAGCTGTTTAATACATTTTAAGTATGAGTGAATGGATTAGAGTCAAGCTACGGAAGTAAAGTATTGAGCCTTATCCTTCAAACTATTACACTTGATAAGTTTTCTTCTGTTTTTCAGTAGCTCTTGTGCAATAGAGTAGAGCACGTACTGTAAGCTACCTCATAGCTTCAGCAGTAGTTTGGAGCTCACCGAATTGGTGTTTTAACTTAAAGAATTCATTCAGTGTTTTGTCAAATATGGTTTGGTTTAGGTAACAAAACCACTGAGTTAGGGTTAGAAAAAACATGAAGCTACTGACCATTATACAAGGAAGTGGACAAAGTCACTATGACATCACCCATTGGTTTGCAGACTGCTGTTTTGAAGCCACGAGTTTGGCATTCTGGCCGTTTGCCATCTTGTCTTTTTGCAACCAGAAATGACAGGGTAGAGCTTAGTACAACCAAATGCTGAATAGGACATTTACCACAAAGGTAACTGTTAACTTGCATGAACTGAAAACACACTCTGAAAGGGTTAAAGTTCTAAGACAAAAACACGGAAAACTCCCAGACAGGACAACGACGCGGTAGCCACCTGTCAATTACAAGGTAGTCCCGCCCTGAAGCACACCCTGCTTTAGGGTCTATTTGACTCTAAGTCAGGGGTCACTAATAGGCGGACTGTGGTCCGGGTCCAGACGCCATTGTATCCGGACCTGGACCTAAAATCAATAGATAATTGATAATTGTTCAATTTTGACGCAGCGCTTCTATTTCAACCGGCGCAGCTTTTCGTTCAGCGGTCACACCGACCAATGACATGCGTTGTAAATCGCATCAGGTGATGCAGTTTACTGAGGTAATAAATCAAGGGAGAAGTAGGCTCATTCTCTCATCGACTTCTACACAACCAGACTCTGTTAGCGCCCCCTGATGGTCAGTAGAGAGAATGCAAGTTTAAGACACTTCCTCATTGGCCAAACGGGGGTTGCTGCCTGAATCAGGAGCACAGCGTCATCACGTCACGTCACTGAGTAGCATAACGTCGTCAGTAAAGAAAACAGCCTGCTGCGTTTTATACAAAATCTTAAGAGTGTCTTGTAACGTTGGTATCAATTGATTGAGCAGACTTTTTTCTTTCATGCTGCATTACTCGTGTAGAAAGCCTGAAAGCAAGAAATCCGAGTCGTTAATCATATCTTTTATTGCTATGTGCTCCCCATTACAACAAACAGCATCAGTAGTGTACACTTCAATCTACACAAATACATAGGAAAAGCGAATAGAAAAGAGAGTGACTGACAGTCATGACAATGGTAATAAGCAAAAATGCACGGTTAGCACAGGGGGTATTAATACAGTACGTGGAGAATGCATTGCAGTAATATCTGTCTGAGGCTCAGGGATTGTCAATGTAACATCTACAACTATATCCTATTTATCATCACAAGCTCTGTATAACATTAGCAGCAATGTTGTAAAGGCAGCAAGTAAAGGACGTGAAAAGAACAAGGGAGGGAAATGTAAAACGGTTAGACAATACTGACATCTACAAATAAAAAGAAACACTTTACTGGTTTACTGGTGCTAAACTATTCATGTCTTATTGGTTCAAATAAAGCATTTGTCTGGTCGTGTAACAGCTCTGTTAACAACTTCTACAAAACAGCTGTGAAAAGACAGCTTTCTGACAACATCTCAAGATTGAGCACGTATATTTACATCGAATTGTTTGCAAGAAAACAATGTCATTTCTAGGCTATCGTGTTTTTTTTTGGTATTTTTTTTTAGCAGAAATCCTTTTCAAAAGTGAAAATGTGGATGAAAGATGTTCATAAATGTGATTCTATGGTTTATCTGCTGCAGCTTATTGGCACTGCACACACTGTAAAAACTTTAACTCTTAATAAATATTTATGTACTCAATGCTATATACATGTACTATACATTGGCACACAGGAGTGAGTGTGAATAGTTGTATTTTTTTGCTGAAAACACAGAACTGTGTCTTTGCTATTGCAGTCAGATGCATGGTGGTTGTGAGGATTTTCTTCTTCTTCAATAAATAGCTTTCTCTCTCCCGAACCTTCTTCCACCATAAAAAAAAAGCCATTTCGGAAATACTTGTTTAAAATATAACAAAATCCTTTTAGTGTCTTTTTCTTACAATGATGCTTTGTTCCTGTAAACACAAAATGTACAATAAAACCTTCAGACTGAATGGATGGGATGACCTTAAAGCTCAATTAAGCGAGTTTTTTGACATTAAAATGTAATCCAATTTGTATTGTGAAAGGGTGCTGAACCCCCCGAGAGTAAACACCTGCTGCACTGCACTGCCAGCACATCTGCTTTGCTCTCGTCAGCTCTCCCAGCTGAAAGCTAACAGCTGCATGTATGTTAGCACCAAACTGCAGAGAGCTGAAATAGGCATGCTGGTTAGAAAAGTGTAACATTTAGAGGCTGAAGATGTTAACAGTTTATCACATATTTCCCTCAGGCGTTAGTAGAGACCAAAATGGAGAGTGAATGTTTGATTTCTATTCATCAAGTGGACAGAAACTTGATTCAATGGGACGCTCATCTTGCTCTCTTTCATGCTGCATCTGTGAATATGCAACTGTGAGTTTGTTTGGGAGTCTCTCTGCCCCCTAGTGGTCAGAAAACGCTTAATGCAGCTTTATGTGAGTTGAAATTCAAACGGTAAATGTCACTGTAGGAAAGAACCTGCAAATTCAACACTGAACAGCATTCTCAAGATGAGCATTTGCACTTTCACGTTCACATGAAAACATGGTGACATTTTCACTTCTTTTTTTTTTTTTTTTTCAAGCTGCACAAGCACCGGCTGTATTTAACATACAGTTTTAGGAACACTTGCTAAATACGTTCCCTACTTAGTTCCCTTCTTTGACTTAACAACTTCAACTGAGCAAAAACCTTCACAAGGAGGGCAATGCAAAGAGTTAAAAAGGCCGATGGCTAGCACCATACAAAGGTAGAGTAAAGTCCGGGTGAAGTAACACGTATAAGATGCTTTCTTAAGGAATAGTTTTAACATTTGGGAGATGAGCTTATTTGCTTTCTTTCCAAAAGTTAGAGAAGTTTGAAACCACTCTCATGTCTGCATGTTAAAACATGACAGCCGGGAGATATTTAGCTTAGCTTAGCTAAACCGCTAGCCTGGCTCTGTCCAAAGATAACAAAATCTATGTGTCGTTTTTTTACACTACGTTTTTTTGTGGGGATTAAACGAACGATATATTATCCATCACTTAGTGAGCTTGGTGGGCGTACTTTGGACAGAGCCAGGATAGCTGTTTCCCCCTGCTTCCAGTCGTTATGCTAAGCTAAGCTAAAAGTCTCCAGGCTGAGGCTTTCATATTTAGCGTACAGATGTGAAAGTGGTATCAATCTTCAAATCTAACTCCTGGCAAGAATGCAAAGAAGCGTACTTCTTAAAAACTATTTTCTTCAAACATTCCCCAGAGAACAAGCATTTAGAGTGAGATGGTGCATTATTAAAGTCCATTTAACACCGCTGCTGAAACTGTAAACATTTAGAATAATATATTTTATTATAATTGGTTAAAATGGTTTTTGAAAGTATCCTCAGCTTCTTAAAATAATACTGATATTTTCATGTACAGTATTTACAGGAACCTTTATAAATACCCATTTTCTACAGAAACTGTAGAGCGCCATTTAGCAGACATTGCTGGTTATATATAAAAATCTATACAACTAAAACCATTTTCCTAACGGCTTTCACTGGTTTGGCCACTTTCCATTAGCGGCCATATAAAGTCTGGTGTTTTTGTTTTGTTTTGACTCCTCAAATACTGGGATAGGTTTAATCCTCTGCAAGTCATGCGTCACACTTACATTTTTTTTGGCAAGAAAAATGGCATTTTGTAACGTTCAAGTAAAAAAAGGGGATTTTCAGCTGCATGAGATGATCTTCCAAACGCTTTGCGCATCATTTTCCACTTCAAATTCAAAGCAAATCAAACATCCCACCCAGCTCAAAAGGTGACAGTCAACGAAATTTGACATCGAGGCGTTTCGTCAGCTGCAACATGTGGTTTTGCAATGTTAATCAAATCCAAAGCATCTGGGATTTAGATGAAGAACAACATCACGGTGAATGTAACGGTGTACTTCTGCACCAATTCCTGTGTCTATGTCTATCCTGCGTTCGAGCTCTGCAGTCTGCATACATTTTCCCAAATTGAATCGGCTCTAATTACTGCACCTGTTGACATTTTCCCTCTCGCCGTCTGCTGAGGATTTGCCAGAAGACCCGCTGCAACGCTCTGCAGAACCTTATTAAATCATTAAATCCCCCAGGCCAGAGAAAAGACCAAGCAGAGGGGAAATACAGACACCCTGTCGCTGCAGGCGACGTCAAAGAAAGCTACAAGAGGCGTTGGGTTCAGAAGGTTTGGTTGGAATTAGGCAACCATTTCTTTGTGAGATCTACCGTTAAACGTTTAGAATCAGTGTAGTTAATTAGATGCCATTTGTTTATATGTACCTGTTATTAAGCTTTTCATTTGACACGGATTTGACTTGTTTTCAGACCACTTGCCCCCTTTAGTTTGAATGCATTTATCTTTTCCTCTCAATGAAATGTATGAAAGCAAAGCAACACGGCTGTTTGAGTCACAATATGCTCTGGGAGCTCCCTGTGAGATTTCATTTTAAAAGTCAATATGAGGGGCGGAAGGGAAGGGAAATAAAAAAAAAAACAAAAAAAAACAAAGTGAACCAGCACTTTTCTTTCTTTCTCTCGGTTTGTATCTCTCTGTGGTGTTTCTGGCATGAGAAGACTCAGGATGAAGCTGCTGTACATTACGAGTCCTGAAGGGGAAGGGCCTCACTCTCATCTCTCCACTTCAGAGTACGCTGTAGGCCGCCGACTATCTGTCGAGCTGCTCGACCTCTGACCCTCTGTGGAGTCTTCCGGGGGAGATGGCGCCATCGCGGGCAGTTTCCTGCCAGCGAGGCCCATGTGTCGCGGGACCCGCCGGGGTGCCGCCGTGATATTTGGTGGGGTTTTCTTCAGCAGGGCGGGGGTGGCGGCGTGTCTCGCGACGTCGCCTGTTGTGGCGGATCCTTTGCCGGACCCTCGTTTGCCGCCGCGAGTGGCGTTGGCCGCCGCAGAAGCCGTCAGCGTCTCAAGCAGCTGGGAGGCCGATCCGAAGCGAACGTGCTCCTCGGTCTCGGCCGCCTCCGAGAACAGAGACAGAGCTCCGCCGCGCTTGCTGCACGAGTCGCAGCACAGTTTGTTGTAGCCCGGAATAGAGCAGTATCGCGCTAGCACCTCCATTTGGCAGAAGATGGATTTGTCCCCGTTACACGGCTCATCTGAAAGGCAAAAAGCATTCAACGTTAACTCGGTGCGCGTCACACAGCGATGAAAATCTCTGAGAGACGGCCTTGGAAGGAGACCTGCATCACAGAAGAAGTGGTGCAGGTTCAATCAGAGACTGAGGGCCAAGTGTTTGTGCCACTCTGGACCGATATGTCTCCAATTCACTGTTCCCGATAATTGTGTGTAGAGATCTGGTCTGGAACTTTGGTCGGTATCGATGTTCAGCCAAGATTATCTGTCAATGTGAGGGGATAACAGATCCAGTCTTAAACCTTGTGAACCGGCAGCTTCATCGGGGCTGTCCCAATAGTTTCAGATTTGTTTGATATTTAAATTCTGGATGATAGCCTCCGAACTCCGCCATATCCGCGGCCGATGTTTCCAAGAAATGATAAACGTTCTGTGTCTCACTTCCATAATGCTGTACATACTAATCTATGCAGGTTTTGAGTTGGCCTCAGTTTGTGCCCATCACTTATCAGCATTAACTTTAGATAAAAAAACATTCATAAGCATCCGTATCTCTCAAAGATAAATACCTACAGATGTTTGGAAAATGTTCTGGGGGTATTTACAGAATCCTCAAAGACTTTTCTGACGAACTGGTTGAAAAGAAAAATGTTGTATAACTTGTAGACTGTGACTCCACACAGGATTAGAGCAGATGGCTAAAAACCTTTTCATCATATCGTAGTAGACAGAATGTATTATCATCCAGAATGTTAGAGGAGTCTCTAAAATGTTGTTATTACAAGAGAGGCACAAACTCAGTATGCAGACTGAAGAATGTTGTTTTCTTTGGTGTGCTGTTGATCGACTTCACTTTAATCAATGCAACACACAAAGGAAGTAAAAGAGCTATTTACAACGCCAACATGTGATGTGAAATTACAGATCTTGGAGAACAGAGTTCAACAAGTTCTTTATAAAACAACAACATAAAAACACACAAACACATTCACCGACATACACTTTTCTTTCTCCTTGATCAGTTTAACGGGCAGTGGATCATGAAGTACCAGAACAACACAATTTACTGTGACACTTGTGAAATTTTACATTGTGTAAACTTACTAAAATGAGTAAGTTGTAATTAACAATTAGTGCACAGCCTAAAATGTTGGGAAAACTTTCTGTCTTTTAATTTGAGCGGTTTCAAAATCCCGCTTCTCCTTTTCTTTCCACTCGTTACAGTGTAAACGTGCTTCAGGACGTCAACGGTCCATATCATCAGTATACGCTCAGTGCAGTCAGTCAATACACACACAACAGGTATGAATGTATTCAAGTGGTTTAATCATTACTCGCCGTATATTCTGAATGTCACATTAAAGCTCTTGAGCAGTAATATCCTACAGCGGCAACATAAAGTGCAGATCAATATGAGATCGACGTTATGTGCTTTGAAGCACTGCAGAACACAGAGTGTGTTTTTTACATCTTCATCTGAATCTATCCCTGTATCTCCGCTGCAACTCAGCGTGGCATTTATGCTTCATGGGACGAGTTCAATGAAGTAATTGGTATACGTTGACATTTGAGAATGAAGCATTTTAACTGATCGAAGATGCTCTTCTTTTCAAATGAATGCGAGGAAAGATTGTAGAAGGATAAACTGAGCTGTTGAAGCAAGACTATGAGATTCAGCTTTATTTAAAGCGGATTCTGATTCTTTCATTAAACAGCTGCCCCTGTGGCAAAAAAGTGGCAATTACAGTATAATTCCATAATTAATGACTCGAGTCAGCTAAAGTAGGCGTTCGCCGTTCAATCGGCTGCCGATCACAAGCGGACGGTTCCCAGCTGATCAGAGAACGGCCGGTCATTCATTCAGTCACGAGTCTTAAACTTACGAAGCGTACACAGAAATATTTATCTTAAATTCCCTAAAAAACTCCTCTATGTACACAACTAATGTGTTTGAAGCGAATGAATCCAACATTTTATTTGTAAGAGGGAGATTGTGTTCATCTGTTTTTTCAAAGGCTACAGTCTCTCTGTTGACGAGAGAGACTCTGCATGTGTCAGTCCCTTCACTACACATAAACATATGCTATACGATGACTATTCTGCAAACCATGCTGTTGTGCTATACATTTCATATGTATTTTTTCTTCCTTCCAGGCACTAGTTGTTTGCCATTCATTTCTGTTTGTCATGAAACCATGAATGAGTAATTCATCACAGAAGCAGCCGTCGTGTTGTTGTTGTGAGCTGAAGGGCAGAATATTTTAAGAAATCTGATCATGAACTTCATCAAGGACCCAACAATAGAACTTTGAAACTAATTAATGCAGACTTGACATTTACTGTGATGAATCGTGCAACTCTGGTGAGTTTCGAGGGTCTGCCAATTGATTTCGATGCCGTGCGGAAATGCATGGAAACTGAAGGATGGAAGGTTGGGCCGATACATGATTTGTAGTTGAGGAGGAAACCTGCAACAATAGCTTTCAGAAGGAAACTATTATTTATTTTCTTGTTTTGAAGGAATAGTTTGATGATCACCGTTCTGATGAAGGAGAGAATGTGCTGAGATATGTTGATCCGTAGGAACTGCAGAATACCTAGAGTCGGCGTTTGTTCTCCTGCAGCTCTTAATGAACGACATGCTCACCGTGGCAGGGTCCCGGTCTGCAAAACCGCACAGTTTCCGGTTTGTCTCCGTTACATTGATCTCCGATTCGGCATGTGACCAGACGCCTCTCCATCCCCTCTCCGCAGGTCACAGAGCACTGTGGAAGAGCACAGTTACAGCAACTCACTCACATGCAGCTGAATATCACAGTGGTTTGAAGTGGAGTCATGTCACACAGGCAGCAGTAAATGTTAAACCAACTGGGAGGGATAACAAGCCGAGCTGAAGTTCAATCTCCGCCTACAATCAAACTGTCTCGCTGCACAGCAGACCTGGCAACAGCATCAGCATGGAGACTTTTCTTTGTCCCCTTTTCAGACTGGATTCCTCAAACGGGAATCTGCAGGGAATGAAATCTATCTCTTACTCCGAAAAGCATCCTTTGCCTGTTTCTTTGACTTTTTCTGGATGGATTGTGTGAACATGGCTGAAGAGTTTGTCTGAGAACGGGCATTTCAACTTTAGTTTGATCTCTGCCAGGAGGATCATGCAATCAGTTCCGTGTGTCCGTGTGTCACCTCTGTGTCTGTCCACAGCTAATCTTGCATTCTGCTGCAGGAAACTGCATCATATTTTTGGGAGGCCAGTCATGGCTGCAGGCTCAAGGACCTCTTGTGGTTGCGGTGACTCACACTTTCTCTCAACACCCTTTACTGCCTGTTTTAAACTGCCAGCTGACTCCTCTCTTACTACTCTCAACCGGCCCCTAAAAATCACTTGACAATTCACTCGACTTGCTTTTCATTATGGTTTTCTGTTTTATATCTCAATCAGGCAGCTTCAAAATGCACTTTACGACAGCGATGATATTTGAAGAATACCCAAATCGTGTCTGGGGAAACGACCCTTCGGAGCTTCCATGGAGCCCACACTGTCACTAACTGGACTCCCTGCTAAGATGTTATCACATTTTTGGAAAAACAAAAAAAGCATTTCAGAGAGAATCAGACAGGAGGGTCTACAACACGCGTTCCAGGATGTCAAACGGAGTCAGCAGTGACAACTACAGATCACAGTGTAAAAGTAAACCACCACATCACTGAGAGATCGAGGCAGACGACGATGAGATTAAGGAACAACATTGTTCTTGTAAAGCCGGGGAGGTCATTATTCGCTAGCGTAGCATAGAAGTGCTAACGCTAGTTACTGATGTGCAGCTGTAGCCCAAAGGAGATTTGTGATTTGTGACTGATGCAAGAAAAATTAATGCAGTTCAAACCCTACAAAAAGCGAAAAAAATATAATTTTTCACGATTAATTTTCACGATTCATTTATTGTATTACCTTATCATTTATCAAGAATACATGTCATCTACTTCATAAAAATAAATGACTCAACTATTATGTGCACACATATGCATGTATGCATACATATAAACAGCTATATTCCAGCATACAGATGGGCCATAGCAATACATCTGAAACCAACCAACTCACACCAGCTGCTGGCATGAATAATTGCTTCTTATTAGCTCTTTTCTGCTCCCCACCACACAGCAGGACGTCTGATTTATTGGCTTTTTCGATAGTTTCAAAGGACTCATTTGGTGAAATTGGAGAACTAAAACTGTGTTTTCCAATGAGATATGATTATGACTGATAAATGAAATATCAGATGGCTCATTTTTCACTTTATACATGATATCGTCGAGAAATAACATCACGCACATTAATGGTGTTGCAACACTGCATGAAAATTGCGAGCAGGCAGCAAGTAAGATGACACTAAACTTAAAATCAATCACATGGATCTGTGGCTAAGCGATCCTTTTAATATTAGAGTCATCTCTCCCTCTCAAATAGATCATGTGGGTACTGAACCTCTGACCAGGCTCCGGTCCTCCACTGCGCAGGACATGACACTCTGTTGCAGGGCCTCCGGCTCTCTGGCTTCTCCCCGCTGCAGTACTTGCTGTGGACGGAGCGGTTGGTGCCATCGTTGAGGCACTGCACGCAGCGAACGGTCCGGATCTGAAAGCCCAGGCTGCCGCAGGTTTTGGTGCAATGCTCCCAGTCCTCCGAGGTCCATCTGGATGAAACAAAGAGTGGATATTACTTGGGGATATGAAGCAGGGTTAGCTGATTATGTTAAAAAAACCAAAATGTGTACAAGAGTGCCAATACATGTTTATTTAAGTATTTAGCTTTTAAATTACTCTACTAGAAGTAAAAGTCCTACATCCATAATCCTACGTGAGTAAAAGTGCTTTGTAAAATGTACTTAAAGTATCAAAAGTTAAAGTTCTCATTCTGCAGTAAAATGTCTCCTGTGACATTGTGAGATTTTTTCAATTTTTTCAATTTTTGAAATCATGATCATGCTCTTATTTGTTCGATGCATCCGTTCTAAACAGCAGCAATCAATCCGAACAAACACAGCCGACTCCTCGACGCCTCACTTGGAGCGACTGAGCCCTGAACACAAGATCACAATCAGCTGTGGCGACAAGAGCTCAGTTAATCAACGACTTAATAACATCTTCATGCCAAAAGAACAAACAAAGCCTCTCTTTGGACTCTCGGGTCCTCAAATTCACGATTCAATGAACAAATGAAATGCAAATTAGTCACTGCGAAGAACAATTTCATGAAACAAGTTAAAGTGCTCCGTCCTCTGATCTCTCTGTCCCCACAGCAGGGAAGATATCTCCACCGGTGCTGCACAGAAGCATTTTTCAACAAATACACAGTCATCCAGCTGCCTGCAGCACTTTATCTCACATCAAATCGCCTCTGATACTGCCGGTGACAGTTGCATAATTATTGTTATTCAGCAATTGTCTGGTGACTGCAGGCACATAAACCAGTGTGATGCTGTCATATTTATCTTAATTGCATTTCACTGTGTTTTTCTCCCAGATGACTCAGCAGCAGCAGATCATATCCTTTATAAATATCAAACGTAGAACTTCACAGACTACTGATAGAATTACTTATGCATCATATCAGTAAAAAGAAAAGCTGAACGTCGGAGGGAGATGAGTCGTAGCATCGACCTGAAATCAAAGCATACGCACACTACTTCAGTCCAGATGTTAATGGCTCCCAGGGGATGAAACCTCCTGACTTTTCCTCTAGCGCCACTGAATATGTGAAGCCATCACACTGACAGATAATCTTCTCCACCAAACCTCTGATCAGACCTCCGTCCTTCAATTCAATTCCCTACCAGACTGGGGCAAACACCAGGCATGCTTCTCCCTGGATCCTCCACAAGCTGCTTCTTAGATTATCTAGCAGCAGAATAAACACTAAAAACGGCTCATATGGTTTGTAATTATAACTAAATGAGAACCTGGGAGGATTGTGGTGAAGATTTAAAAGTCAAACTGAAGATCTACTATGCAGAAGAAACACCTCTATTCACTCAGAGGTACTTGTGGGCTCCATGTTGCTTTTTTTCCCCTTCACTTTTGTATCTTGTACTTTTATGGTTTCTGAAATCTTGAGAAGAAACACTCCCTCACAATATCAATAGACCTGCAGTGACATCCAGGCTGTTGAGGCGGTGAATAATACGAGACTTTTGAATGCAGGGAACAAAGCAGGTACAATGATTAGAGATGAATTCAGGCTTCTTTGCAGGGCAGCAAAGAATCGAGTGTGGGATTCAGGAGCAGGCGCGAACAGCTATGAAAGCACCATTCTTTGTCTTTTGATCGTAATTACTTACTATTCTACTTCCACTGCTACATAGAATTAGCATGCAGCAGTGAGGTGTTTGCTAATCACAAAGCCTGAGCGCTCTGAATGCAAACAGACTATTCCCAAACTTCTCAGAGAAGTTGAAACTCATCAGCAAAGAGGAACATGAAGCACATCATTTAAAGTGCAGACACACTGCTCAATATAGAAAGCTGCCATTTGAGAGTAAAGTAAAAAAGGCTTTGGTCGATTTCTTTGTGTGTCTCTTGCCGCAGAGCAGCAGCTGAGCGGAGAGGATGCACTCAGCTGTGTTATCACTTGCGGCCCCTATCGCCCGGGGGCCAGTTAAGAGTAGTGAGGATTCAGCTAGTGGGGATTCAACCGTCAATCTATGGCAGTATCAAGGCATTAAAAGGTGTTTGGAGCAAGTGCGAGTCACTGCTCACCACGAGAGGTCCTTGAATAACAGTTTGGTGCAGCAGTCTGCAGGGTTAGCCGTGGACAGACGCAGAGATTCACCCACATGCACACTCACTCACATGACGGATCTCATTATCTCCTTGCAGAGATAAATAGATGTAAATAGACTCTGACGTAAATAGACTCTTTACACACTTTAAGGCCACTTTTTTACAATACACTTCTAGATCGGGGTACATTTTTTGCAACATATTCTAGCCGGATTAAGGATTTCAATCGTCGGATGCTCAGATTCTAAGTTATCAGAGTGACGGTCTGAGTGAAACCGTACGATTGTGAGAGAAACCTCACCAGCACAAACATACTGAAGCCTGCTCGTCGTAGACTGCCCACATTTTGGGCCAGTTTCAGGAGGTTCCCTGTGAAACTATCAGCTACAGTTTGACTATCTGCGACATTATTTATTTATTAGTTTTATCCCCTCTTTCAGGCCCCTGTGATCTCCTCCTCCAGCTCCCCCCACAAACTGACTATATCAAGTTTTAGTCCACCTTTTAAATGACACTTTTTTTTAATCTCGTTTCTACCAAATGTACCGTCATAATATCCATCTGTCCTTCCACCTCACTGCCTGATATTGCTCTACATCACCGGTACTGTAATCTTATCTTTTTCAGGCACACTCTCCCAAATGTCCTCCTTGGCATTTCTCATCTCTTCTGCCAGAATCTTCTCAACTTTGCTGGAAGATTTCAGTCCTTTCCTGAACTAAAAGATGAGAGACCGATCAAGTCACGAAGCAAAGGTCTGGAGTCCAGCGATGATGAAAAGAAAAGCCGGCCGGCTATTGAGGGAATTTGCCTTTAATTTTCAAAGGTGTGTCTCCTCATACTGACCAACTCAGACACCAAAGGAAAGGTAGAAAAGACATGTCCTCAGAGACCGCCAATGCTCTTCATCTCTTATTATACTTCAATAACAGGAAAATATTTAGAAATGTTTTATGTGGTCAGATCTGCCTAAAAGTGCCCATAGCGATGCACCAACCTTTCTTTTTCTCCCATTTGAGTAACTAAAGGAGTTCATTGGAACATAAAAAACATTATTATTACAGCAACAATGCTCCCTCTCTTGATGTTGAAAATTATTGGATCTGCATCAAAATACTAGCTTTTACTTCCCAATGTTTCTGTGGGGGGAAAAATGCAGTCCAGTCCCCTTCTGTAAGCAAAGTCTTTGAAACATGGCCAAGACCACAATCCTCAAACTGTCACCAGGTGGCTGACATGTTGGAAAATTCCGTGGATTAACTATCCAGAACACACGTGATGATGCATATTCAACTCTCCAGCGGCGTGCAGATCCATGTATGAAAACAATTGGCGCTGGTGCTCTGACGTGGGTTCATGGTGAAGTGGACTGACCTTCGGGAAGTTCAGAAAGGATCCCGAACGGCCGGTCTGCTCCAGGCTTAACCTGGTCATAGAGATTTCATTTGCCAATTTGATGATTTCACTGGTTTCTGTGACGTCGTCGGCTGTGGGCCAGCCCGTTCTCCCATCCAGACAGCACAGAGCAGAACTCCTGTCACACTGGGCCAATCTAACTATTAGAACAGTGGACCCTCCGACTTTGGACTGATCCTCGTTTCTGTTTAATGACTGGTTCAGTCGTTTTCATCGTGAACATGACAAACTAGTGTTCCAGCTCATCTTGGCTCTTGTCTTGCTTTGATTCAGTGCAGCAGGAGTCAACAAGACGTCCTAAAGTGACTTGAAGGCCATCAGCATCATCAGATTCTCTTTATACCACAAAAACTGTATTCATGTTAAAAATGTTTTTTTTTACCAGACAATCGTATCACCATCTCAAAGTCTCTGTGTGAATTTCAGTCCCAGTATGTCCCTGTGTGTCATACTGAGTGTGTTGTCCTGAGTCTACAGCCATGCTAGCAACGGGTTTTTTTTACAATTCATCCTGAGAGGAACAGGAATGTCTAACAAATGTCATGGCAATCCATCCCATAGTTGTGGAGACATTTCGCACAATGGGTTTCACCACACGTGTCACCGTCTGGAGGCCACATTTCGTGCCAATTCATCGAGTTGATGAAGCAGTTTGAGCTGCTGGCGGCTCTAAAAGAATACTCAGGGGGATCGCTGAAGTCTGTGTGATTCATCCTCTGGGGACCTTGAATGTCTGGACAATATGTCATGGCGATCCAACTTAATAGCTCCTGGGATATTTCAGTCTCTAGAGCCCTGCTGCTAAAAGGCAAAAGAGTCTCATGCACACTACTGTTAAAGTTAAGCTCGTCCATTAAGATGCACAAGGCATGCTTGTTTTTGTATCCAACTTTTTCTAGTCTGTGAAAAGGAAACAGACAGAGTCCTACCCTTGAGTTATTTACTTGTTTGTCTAAATGGAGAGCATCCCAAAAATAAGTCAATCAGACTTTAAGAGAGAAACACAGCAGGGGAGTGAATGTTTCATCCGCTTTTTGGTTTAAAGCTCAACAGAACAGCCGGCGGGTAAACATTAGCTCACTGAGGTCTTCAACGCGTTACGTCTCCAAGTAATGAAGTTGCCTGATTAAACTGAAGCTGCTTTGGGTGGATGATTTTGGCTGCAGTTCTGCCTCAATAATCAGCTGAAGCATCCATTTCTTTCACCTGCAGGCCTTTTCTGTCACGGCCCGGCATTCAGACTCCATCACCTCAGACGACACATTTTTCTTTACTTTCACACTCCTGCTGCTCAGCTGTTACACACGGCTTAAGATTGTTTTCACTCAGAGACGCTGTTTCTCACTCCCGTTATCTCGTCTCTGGTCCAGTTTCCATCGCTTTTAAATTATTGGGGCCGAATTTAAAACAGGACCCTCATGTCACAACTCATTGCTGTCCTAACAAGTCACACTGAAGGGATGCATTGACAGAAAGTAGCCCTGCCCCGGCTCCAGGCGCAGCAGACTTGAGGCTACACAGTGTAAATCAATACTGTGCTTAGAGATTTATCGGCTTTGGCTCGATCTCCGAGGGTTTGAATCTGTCGTGTCACTAAAAGACGTTGTAAAAGTAACATTAAGAGACAAGTTTATCTCCCGATTAATGCTGCTGCTAAATTGCAGCACAGAGGGGAATAGCTGCTGAATATATCTGAACTACTTAACACTGAATTAATGAATCCATTACGTGTCTGTCTCCTTTGCATATCTGGAGAACGGCTCATCCGATGTACTCAGCTGGTGCATTGCCGGGGACCCAACAGAGCGCTTTTATTAAATGTGGTGCAGTTCAGACATGTCGAGCATTAATTAACTTTGGATAAAGTGCTCTGCTCAGGGAGACGTCAGGCTCAATAACTGCAGTTCACTCTACAACCAAACTCCTCTTCACTTCCCGAAGCAGAGTATATTTCATCGGTGTGACCTCAGTGCAGCCTTTGACACCATCAACCGCTCGATCCTCCTCCTCCGTCTTGAGTCCTCCCTCTACATTATTGGTTCAAGTCCTACCTCTCCGGCCGCCAACAGTTCATTAGTATCAATCAGTTCAAGTCTGACACAGCCCCAGTCTCTCAAGGTGTCCCCCAAGGGTCGGTACTCGGCCCCCTCCTCATCTTCTACCTGCTCCCCCTTGGTAACATTGTACACCACCATTAGTCTCCACTTCCACCGCTATGCTGACGACACGCAGCTCTACATCTCCACCATCACCAACTGCCCCAAAGAAATACAGACCTGGATCTGTGATGCTAGTTCTGTATATTTTTGTTTCTTACTGTCATGTCGTCTCTCTGCCTTGTTTATATTGTTATTGCTTTTAATGTTTCTGTCTTTACCATGTGCCTTTAAGTAACTTTTAAAGTGAATAAAAACAAATAAAATGTATTATTATTGTTATTAATATGCCTATTTGGAAACAACCTCCTCTTACTGTATTTCACTGATGTTTCTGACGGGATTGTTGGTATTAGCGGTGGTAGAAAAAGTACTGAAGCAAAACTATTGACTATGACAAGAGTGAAATGATCAATACCGTCCATCAAATCATTTAAATGATTACTTCAAGAGTAAAAGAGAGGCATTATAAGCACAAGGTACTTAAAGGTCCTTAAAGTCTGTTCAAGCTGGAGCTTTCGATACTAAGATGATGCTGGATAGTTTAATGAATAATAATGCATTATCATTTAATTGTTATATTTTGTGATTCTGAATCAGCAACATAACCAATAACATTTCTTCATCAAGTAAATGTAGTACGAAAGTGTTTTCTTCTGAGGTAGAAGCACACAATAGGTAGTAGGATATACAGCGTTCAGAGTTTTATTTTGAGTAATTTAGTAACACGATTGAATATTTTCACAGCTAAACATTATAATGAATCTGTACTGTAGGTGTGTGGGGCCCTGTTTAATGAGGGGCCTCAGGCAATTATTATCAGGGTGGGAAAATCTCAGCATTTAATTTGTCATGGGACACCAAAAACTCACATTAAAATCCAAACTAATTAAACACTGAGGGTTAGCAGCTCTACAGGGCAACAATATCAACATTCATATTCAGAGATCGGGGAAACAAAACGCATTATTTGCACAAGTTTGTTGTTTTAATAATAAATCATATTAAAGGGGCTGGCTCTGAACAATGGTTTCAAAACGTCGACTGAGATGTCGACTGAGGTTAAGACAATGACGGTCTAATGAGCGATGCTGTGGAAATGCATTATGGGAATTGTGGGAATTTCTGGGTATTCCCAAATAACTTCAAACTAGTGTGGGAAAAATGATTATTGCTGTTAGCAGTTTCCCTCTGTAATATGGTTTCATCTTAACGAGCTAATGAGACTTGAAAATGAAGAGTGGAAAAAGATCTTTTGGGAACTAGTTCGTTGTACAGCGACGGTAGAAGAT